>JAPVLO010002989.1:0-26587 GCA_027257055.1 Cephalopachus bancanus
ATAGTATAAATACTTTAACACTATTAATTCCTCCAAGTCATTAAAATGGATATCTTTTCATTTATTTGTGTTTTCTTCAATGTCCTTAATCTGTATTTTAGTTTTCGGTGTTCAGATATTTTGGTTCCTTGGTAAAAATTATTCCTAAGTATTTTATTGTTTTTGATGCTATTATGAGATTTTTTTCTTAATTTTTTTTCAGACAGTCTATTGTTAGTGTTTAGAAACACAACTCATTTTGTATGTTGATTTTGTATCCTGCAACTTTACTGAACTTGTTTAACAGTTTTTTGGGTGGAGTCTTTTTTATTATTGGTCAATTTCCCTACTTATTGGTCTGTTTGGATTTTCTATTTCTTCAGGATTCCGTATGGTAGGTTGTATTTGTCTAGGAATTTATTCAATTGTTCTAGGTTATCCAATTCTTCAGTCTATAATAGTTCATAGTAGTCTCTTATAATCCTTTGTATTTCTGTGGTATCCATTGTAATGTCTCCTTTTTCATTTCTTATTTTACTTGTCTGAGTCTTCTTTCATTTTTCTTTGTCTAGCTAAGGGTTTGTCGATTTTATTTTATTTTTTTTTTAGTTGGAGTCTCACTCTGTCACCTACGCTGGAGTGCAGTGGCACAGTTATGACTCACTGGCACCTCATCTGCTGGGCTCAGGCAATCCTTCCACCTCAGCCTCCTAAGTAGCTGGGACTACAGATGCGTGCCAACACACCTGGCTAATTTTTTTTATTCATTGTAGAGGTGAGGTGTCACTATGGTTCCCAGGTTGATCTCAAACTCCTGGGCTCAAGTGATTCCCCTGCCTCAGACTCCCAAAGTACTGGGATTACAGGCATGAGCCACTGCACCCGGCTGGGTTTGTCAATTTTGTTTATTTTTTCCTAAAAGACCAACACTTAGTCTCATTAATCTTTTATATTGTTTTTCTGGTCTCTATTTCCTTTATTTTTCTTCTGACCTTTATTATTTCCTTCCTTCTCCTGACTTTGGGCTTATTTTGTTGTTGTTTGTTGTTGTTTTCCCAGTTTCTTGAAGTGCAAAGTTAGGTTATATGAGGGTTTTTTTTTTAATGAATATAGGCATTTATCACTATAAATTTCCTTCTTATAACTGCTTTTGCTATATCCCACAGGTGTTGGTATACTGTATTTCTATTTTCATGTGTTTCAAGATATCTTTGATTTCTTCTTTGACCTATTGGTTGTTCAGAAGTATGTTTGATTTCTATGTATTTGTGAATTTTCAAATTTTCCTCCTGTTGTTGATCTTTAATTTTACATGTAATTGTGGCCAGAGAATATAATTTATGATATTTCAACTTTTTAAAATTTGGTTAAGACTTGTTCTGACACGTGATCTACCCTAGAGAATGTTCCATATGAGCTTATGAGGAACGTGTCTTCTGCTAGATGAAATGTTCTGCACATGTCTGCTAAGTCCATTGGTCTAAAGGATAGTTCAATGCCATGTGTCCTTATGATATTGCCATGTGTCCTTATGATATTGGTAGTTCAATGCCATGTGTCCTACTGATATTCTGTCTGGATGAGCCATTCATGATTGAAAGCAGAGTATCGAAGTCCTCTACTAGTATTGCATTGCTGTCTATTTCTCCCTTCAGATATCTTAATATTTGCTTGATATATGCACATGCTGTAGTGTTGGGTGCATGTATGTTTACATTTGCTATATTCTCTTAATGAATTATCCCCTTTATCATTATATAATGACCTTCTTTGTCCCTTCTTACAGTTTCTGGCTAAAAAATCTATTTTGTCTGGCATAAGGACAGCCCCCCAACTCTCTCTTGGTTTGCATTTGCATGGAATATCTTTTCTATATTTCTAAAGCTGAGGTAAGTCTTGTAGGCAGTGTATGGTTAGATCTTCATTTAACCCGTATAGTCACTTGAGTTCTGATGATTGGAAAATTTAATCCACTTAAAGTAATGATTGAGCCGGGCTCAGTGGCTCAGCCTGTAATCCCGCGCTTTGGGAGGCTGAGGTGAGTGGATTGCCTGAGCCCGCAGGTTCGAGACCCACCTGGGCAACTTGGCGAGACCTCATCTCTACAATAAATCAAAAATTAGTCAGGTGAGGTAGCGCATGCCTGTAGTTCTGGCTACTTGGAAGGCTGAGGCGGAAGGATCGCCGGAGCCCAGCAGGTCGAGGCCACTGCACTCCAGTCTGGGTGACAGAGTGAGACTCCTACTCACAAAAATAAATAAATAAATAAATAATTTTTTTAAAGTAATGATTAATAGGCAAGAACTTCCTATTGACATCTTGTTTGTGCCAGGAGGCATTCCCCTCAGCCACAACTTTCCCAGCAATCTTCAACAATGCTGATCTCAGTGGAGGGAACTCCACAGACTCACGGGTCCTCAGTGGCCAGGTGCGGTTGGGGTGGTGAGGACTGCCAAGGTCTCCCTAATCTCTTCTTTTCCCACAGAGGAAGTTGTTGGGGGGGGTCCCTCTTGCAGCCAGGTCCATCTCAGTGGTGCTGTTGGTTTCAGAGGCAGCAGTGTCTGGCATGCAGCACCTGCACAGGGACCCCGGAACCAAGGTCTGGAGTTCGGGCAGGCATGAAGGAACCCTGGCTCCTGGATCTGAGGCCAAAGTGGCACTGATGCCAGAAGGCAGGCCCCACCACTGAAGGGTTGGCAGTGATGTACCAGGCGTGGGCGCTGGGAGAGCATCTGAGGTCACAGGGCCTGGAGCACGGACCCCAGGACCTCTAAGGCCCCGGGGGCAGCCTAGACCACTGTAACTGTGGCTCTGTTATCTGAAGCACAGGGACACACAGAACAGCCAAGTCTCTGGGATCCAGGACCCACATGCTTGGTGGGTGAGGGCAGTGTAAGCCCACACCTTGGGGAGGATGCAACAACTGGCTCCATCTTGGGGAGGGAGCCATGTTTCTCTCTCTGGGGGTGTCCACAGTGGCCGGGTCCTCTGCAGAGCAAGCTGTTGGAGTCCACGGGACTGGCACTAAGAGGACTTCGCTGGGAAAGCCCCAGGGTGTCCTCAACTGCTACAGGGTTATTGATGTCCTCAGTAGCAAAGGCTGTCGGTGTCCTCCACAGAGCACAGAGATCGCAGACCACAGCGGGTATCCTGACAGCCTCTGCCCATCTTTGCTTCTACCTGTCTCCAGGTGCCTCAGGGGTGACCATCTCCCCAGCAATCCTTTCTATGTGATTTATTCTGTTATTTGGTGTGTTATTGCAGGGTGCTTTTTAATTTAAATTTTAAACGTTTTTAAATTTTTTAATTTTTTTTTTTTGAGTCAGAGTCTCATTTTGTCACTCAGGCTGGAGTGCAGTGGCATAATCACTGCTTACCGCAGCCTCTAAGCCCTGGGCTCAGGGCGGTCCTCCCGCCTCAGCCTCTCAAGTAGCTGGGACTACAGGCATGCACCACCATGCACAGCTAATTTTTTAAATTTTTGTTAGAGACCAGGTGTCAGTATGTTGCCCAGGCGGGTCTTGAACTCCTGGGTTCAAGTGACTCTCTTGCTTTGGCCTCCAAAAGGGCTGGGGATTACAGATGTGGGCCACTGTGCCTGGCTCTACAGGTTTTTATTTAGACTATTGAGCCCACCCAGGGCTATTTTTGTTCTTGAATAGCTATCCAATCATCGTTAGGGGGACAAAGGCTGGTATCTCCCACTCCACCATCCTGCTGACATTATCTCCTATTTATTTTTCAATAAATATGTATTGAGCACTGACCACGTGTCAGGACTATCCAAGGCATGGGAGAGGTAGATGAAGCAAGACAGGCAAGATGTCTGGTCTCGTTGAGTTTATCTTTTAAGGCAGGAAACAGACAATAAATATGTAAGCAAACAGCTGAGAGAATTTCTGATCACAAATTCACCAACAAGGGTTGGTTCCTTGTTTTTGCTCTTGTGAATAGACTCTCGTTCTTAGCGATCTGTCACAGAAACAAAGAACTGAACACCACATGTTCTCATTCATAAGTGGGCCCTGAACATTAATCACGATAGCACAAGGGAGGGATTGGCAGTCCCGCACAACACAAAGGGCACCTGATCCTAAACCAGGGGAAATGAGGACCAGTTGGATGTCCACACTTCGCCTGCATGTAGGTTGCTTATACACCTGATCCTGACTTGTACCCCACATCTCTATAACAAAATAAAGTTTAAAATGTAAAAAAAATTAATTATTGATAGAAGTCATTTTGTAAAAAAGAAGAAGAAAGAGGAAGAGGAGAAGAAGAGGAGGAAGAAGAATAACATGAAAATAAAGGGGAAATGTGATAACGAGTGACTGCAGGGTCACAGTAAACAGGGAGGTCAAGAGCCACCTCTGAGAAGGCTACATTTGAGGGAGGTGTTTTGTTTTGCTTTGTTTGAGTTGGGGTCTCACTCCTTCGCCCAGGCTTAGGCGCAGTGGCACGCATGCTCACGGCCACCCCAGTGTCAACCTTCTGGGCTCCAGCCATCCTTCCGCCTCAGCCTTCCAAGTAGCGGGAACTACAGATGCGTGCTACCACGCCCAGCTATTTTTTACGTTATTATAGAGACGAGGTCTTGCCATGTTACCCAGGCTGGCATGAGGTGATGTTTGAAGGATAACAGCCGGGCATACAAGCCGGAGTTGTAGGTGAAGAGAAATCCAAGAAAAGGGAGTCACAAGTGCATAGGCCCTGGGACCCATACAAGCCTGGTGTGTTATAGGAAAGGGGGAGGGGGATGCCTGGAATGAGCGGGTCAGGGAAGAGAAGCATAAAATGCCATCTGAGTCGTAGGCACATGCCAGGTTCAGTCATGGCAAGGAGTATGGCATTTTTGAACATGTATTGATTTGTTACAGAGTTGTGGGGTCCAAGTGAGGATTTACTATACACGTAGGCTGAGTGCGGGTGAAGTTTGGGCTTCTAGGTGGCGCCTCTCCCCCTGGAAGTGGACCGCATACCCTTTGTGTTGTCACGTGCCCCCTCCCTGCCTTCCTCCCACCATCTCCCCCTAGCAGCGCCCAGTGACTGTAGATCCCACCCTTGTGCCAATGTGGATAGTGAGCAGGTGGAAACCATCATGTGGAGTGCAGGTTTTATTCCAAGCGCAGTGAGAAACCACTGAGGAAATCTGGGTGAAGGTGGGGGTGACATTAACCAGACGAACATTTCAAAAATATTGCTCTCTGTGGGAAGGATTTATCATGAAAGCAGTGAACCCTGTTATAAGGCCATGGCAGTGCTTACTTTGGCAGTGAATCAAACTAAACTAGGAATGATACAGAGATGACCGTGGCCCCTGTGTTGAGAGCCCGCAGCTAAGCCTGCTCTTTCTGATTCTGATCCTAGAGTCAATGCTCTTCCCACCTGCTGGGGAAGACAGATCTCCCTGGAGGTCTCCCTAGAGTAAATCTGTTAGCCATTCATGTATGCGTCTGCTTGAGACCCAGTCTCTAGAGAGGGCGGTTTCCAATGCGCTGGTCAACAAAATGTGACTCTTATTTAAAAATCAAAGGAATGCAACTGCTACACAGGCCGGATCTAGTTCTTTTCCGCTCTGCCTTTCAACATCATCAATGCAGCGTACTCAGAAGTCCTCAAGTCTCAGAGTCAGTGTTGCTTGGCATTTACTGTACTGGCTCATCCTCCACAAACGAGTAAACATTGCAGTTGAGTTTGAGTGTCAGGGACAACGTTGTCTGCTCGGGGTTGGGCCTGCTAGCCTGGCTCTGATCCTCTGATGTAAGAACAGGGGTTTCACTCAGGGCTGGGAGCTCGAGTGAGGCAAGACTTACCAATTCCCGGGAGGCCGTCAGAAGTGGCAGAGCCCAAAGCAGGAACCCAGGAGAGAGGCAGTTGTTACGGTGTCATTCATCCCTGGACCAGCCCAGACTATTCTGGGTCTTTCTCTCTCTTTTCTTCCAGCAGCTACTAGGGCTTTGCAACGCAATTGTCACTGAGGCAAAAGCATAACTGTGTGTTGATGAGTCTGAGTGATTCACTGTATCGAGAAACCACCAGCACAAAGCAGACGCAAATCTGCATACACCCTATGATGCAATTTCATGCTTTTATAGATGCGGTGTTCTTATAATTAGGTCCAGTGTCCGCTGTCTTTCTTATCACAGAAGGGCAAGATGATGTGCTTGCTAAGAGCCCACTTTCTCCCTGTAGCCATTATAAGCCAACTTAACGACATGAAGATCCTGCTAAGAATGTATCTAGTAGAGAAAAGAAATCCAAAGCAAGAGCAGAAAATGTCCTCTGCTCAAGATACAGACGTTACCGTTAGATGCACTGCCACTTCCCTCAAAAACACACACACACACACACACACACACACACACACACACACTCACTCACAAGGCAGGGGACTTTTTACTTTCATTTCATAAATAAATTGAAGAATGAATTCAATATTTTCAATAAATTGAAAGGTGAATGATGATTAAACTGGATCTTTGTTCCTTGAAAGACTTGTGAGGACTCACTTAGAAAGGCAACTTAGTTCACCCTGGTGAGTAACCCATTTTTGAGGATCTTCATTTTCTTTCTTTTCTTTTTTTTTTTTTTTTTTTTTTGAGTCAAGAGTCTGCCTCTGCAGCCCAGGCTGGAGTGCAGTGGCACACTCACGGCTACCACATCCTCAACTTGCTGGGCTCCGGCGATCCTTCTGCCTCAGCCTCTCAAGTAGCTAGAATCATAAATGCATGCCACCATACCAATTTTGATTTATTGTAGGTACGAGGTCTTGCTAAGTTGCCCAGGTTGGTTCAAACCACTGGGCTCAGGCCACCCTCTCGACTTTGCCTCCTAAAGTGCTGAGATGACAGGCATAAGCCACCACACCAGGCAAGATCTCAGTTTCAACCAATGATCTGTGCTGTTCAGCTGGTTTCCAATGAGGACCTACTATGTGACTGTCAGGTCCCAGGCAGCCCCGTCCCACCTGTACCATGGTGGGCTTGCCACGATAAATAATCATGGCCAGACTCAGGAACCGCAGAGATGCTCAAGGGGATGTCCCCTGGGAATGACAGATATCATGGTTTCCTTCAACAGAAGATCCAGCGAGAATGTTTTTTAAGTTTGTTTAATTCAAGAAAAATAGATGCTGAATACAAAGTCCATTCCTGCGGCTGAATCGTGAATGCAATGGAGGGGCAGCTGAACAAGAGAGAGTCAGATGGCCTCACAAAGGCACCGCAGAACTCGGGAAAGAGTTTTTCTAAAGAAGCCATTCCCAGGTTATATGACTCTCGCAACGGCACTGGCCAGTGAATTCGGTTAACCAGAGACCCAGAGGAAGTAGAGGTTGAGAATTTTCTACCCACAGCAGCAAGGGCTCAACAGAGGAAGGGGCATGCTGGGTGACATCTGCATAAAACAGGACAGCTCCAAAGTCAGAGAGCTCCTGGAAGAACAACCTTGATGAGATCAAACCAGAAATGACACCACCGCCATATTGACTAAGATGTCCCCCAGCTCCTTCTGAGAGAGATTGGAGGGTAGCATGAGAACCACATGTGCTCTATTTATGGTGTCTTGTGCTTCATTATACTTGAGTGCATGTGTATGTGGGTAAAATAATCTGCAAAGGGTTCTTATTTCCTAGTGTGGGTTCTGTCACCCTCAATCTTTCCTGTGTCTTTATAGAGCCTGAAAACCCATCTGGGTCCTGTGATAAATAACTGCCTGGCCCAGGGGTACATGTAGGGGACCCTGGTCATTGCCATGTCCCCCTGTCTAAGATAACCCATATGTGTCAAAAGAGATGGTTCCCAAGGGATCTCTACTAATTATAATATTAGATATGATGCCAACAGCAGAAACCACAGAAGGAAAACCAAACTTCATCAAAACGAAAAACTTCCATGCTTCAAAGGACGCCACGAAGAAAGTGAAAAAGAGGGCGAAGGAAGGAGGATTGCTTGAGGTCAGCGGTTCAAGACCAGCCTAGGGAACACAGCAAGACTACCCATCTCGACAAAAAATAAAATAAAAATTAGGCAGGCAGGGTGGTTTACTCCTGTAGTCTCAGCTACTGGGGAGGTTGAGGTGGGAGGATCGCTTGAGCCCAAGAGTTCGAGGGTGCAGTGAGCTATGATTGTGCCACCACACTCCAGCTTGGGCAACAGAGCAAGAACCTGACTCTAAAAAAAAAAAAAAAATAGGACGGACAGACAGAAGGAAGGAAAAGAAAGAGAAAAGACAACTGAACAGGAGAAAATAGCCCTGATTTTAAAATAAGCAAACAATTTGAAAGGATATTTCTCCAAAGATAAATAAATAACCAATAAACTCATGAAAAGATTCCCAGCATCATTAGTCATTAGAGAAATGCTAATCACTTAACACCCACCAAGATGGTTATAATCAAAAAGACAGAGAATAACAAATGTTGGCAAGGATGTAGAGCACTGAAACCCTCATGTGTTGGAAGTGGGATTGGAAAATGGAGCAGTCTCTTTAAGAAAAAAGTTTGGCAATTCCTCAAAAAGTTAAACATCTAGTTTCCAAATGACATAGCACTTCCACTCCTAAGTTACACACCCAAGAAAAGTGAGGACATATGTCCACACATAACTTGCACATGTTTGTTCAGAGAGGCCTTATTCATAACAGTCAAAATGTTAAAAAAAAAAAAAAAAAAGAAAGAAAAGAAAAGAAAGTCCATTAATTGATGATGCATGCACAAAGTATGGTTGTGATAGACTGAATAGTGGCCCTCATCCCCAGAACCTGTGCTTGTTACTTTATATGGGGAAAAACAACTCTGCAGATGTGATTACATCGAGGATCTTGAGTTGGGGAGCATATCCTGAATGATCAAGGTGGACCCAATGTTACCTGAAGGATCCTCCTCGTGAGAGGAGGGCTTGACTAGGAACAGAAGGCAACACTGAGACAGGAGATAGCTAGAGAAAGCTAGGCAGACAGACTGGCCAGTCCTCTGGTAACAATGTAACAAACTCCTGGTTGACCGACCTCTCAGACTCAACGTTGGTAAACAATCTTCCTGCAAGCCTCTTAAGTTGGAGCTAAAGGTCTCACTACTGGGATCGAAAAGCAACCAATCAGCTCACCGTTAGGCCCCTGCTTCCTGCTGATTGGTCCTTAATGTTGACCAATCAGAACAGCAACAGCTCACAGCTAGTGTGAACCAATCGGCTTGGACTCGGGGCTATATAAGCACCAGGTTTTGGCCCCAGACAGGCAACTCCTTCCAGTTACCTCCAAGTGGGAGCTTTCTCTGTTCTCTCAATAAATCCTGCTTAGTCACTTTCTGGCTGGCATGTCCCTCATTCTTCCTGGGCATGAGACAAGACCCTCGACCCTGAAGAGCTGCAACCCAAAGAGCTGCAGAAGGTCATCAGAGTCGAAAAACCATGCACCCCAGAAGCTAGCTTGCCAGCCGAGGGAGCCAGCTGAACCGAGGGAGTCAGCTGAACCAGGAGAGCTGCTGGAAGAAGGTGAGACTCTGAAGTTGAGACACCCAGGGAGCTAGGCTTGCCAGTCCACCGAACCAGCAACACTCTCAGGGCTTGGCTTGCCAGTCCATCAGGGCCAACACCCTGGGGGCTAGGCTTGCCAGTACCACCCCCAATTGCAATACTCAGAGGTTGGCTTGCCAGCCCATTAGAGCTGATACTTCCAGGGCTAGGCTTCCCAGCCCCTTGATGGCCCTCTCTGGGGCTTGACTGGCCGACCCATTGAGCTGACACTCTTGAAGCCCAGGCTGACCTGAAAAATCCACATCAACATGGCAACTGAAGCTAAAGGCTGCACTTCTGGCTGGGAGGTTGGGGAAAGGGGCCACAAGCCAAGGAAGGTCAGCAGTCACTGGGAGTTGGAAAAGACAGAAATGGGCTTCTCCCCTTGATCCTCTGCAGGGAGTGTGACCCTACTGACATCTTGATTTCAGCCCCGGAAAATTTATTTCAGGCTTCTGACCTCCGGAATTGTGAGAGAATAAATGTGTGTTGTTTTAAGCAATGAATTCTGTGGTCATTTGTTACACCCACCGTGAAAAACTCATACGATAATACACTCATACAATGGAATATTATTTAGCCATAAAAGGAATGAAGTATGAACACGTGGTACAACATGGATGGAGCTGGAAAATATTGTGCTAGCGATGGAATATTATGCAGCCACAAAGAACAAATCATGGCCTTTGCAGCAACTTGGCTGCAACTGGAGACCATCATGTGAAGGAAAACAAAGAACTGAATACTGCATGTTATCACTGGTAAGTCAGGCCTTGAACGCTGGTTGCATTAGCACAAGGGTAGGGTTGGCAGGTGCTGGATATTGTTAGGGGGGAGAAGAGAGAGGAGGGAGGTGGGCACGTGGCAATACACCAGGTTCCTGGTCATTTACTAGGGGAGCGAGGGCCCAGCCAGAAGCCTAAACTTCACCTGCATGCAGCCTATTTAGGTAGGAAATACCCACTTAAACCTCACAAGTCATATAAAATAAAATAAAATTTTGTGCTAAGTGATAGAAGACAGACACAAAAGGCCATGCCTTGTATAATTCTATTTACATGCCATATTCAGAATAGGCGAATCCATAGAGACAGAAAGTGCACCAGTGATTGCCAGGAGCTGGGGAAAGAGGACGTGAGTATGAGGTTTTTTTTAGAGGTAACAAAAGTGTTCTGGAATGAAACTGGTGATCAGTGCAGCCTTTTGTGAATATACCAAAATCCACTGAGCTGTACCATTTTTAAAAGGTGACTTTCATGAGATTAAACTGTCAGTAAAAAAAAAAAAGAGCTAGGCTTCCTAGCCCAAGATCGACAAAACAAAAATTAATTACCTAGCACTAAATATGCTAAATGAATGTCTTTCATTATGATTAATATTTTATTTAAATCCACATTAGAAAAGAAAAGTTCTTTTTAATCCACCCTTCACCCTCAATTTAACAGGTTATACCTACTCATACACTGGAATAAAGCATTCTTTACATGGCGTTTCATCCCAAATGAACTGTCGAAATTCAAAAGGAACAAAATCCTATGGAGATCTTATCCTATAAAACATCAATTATTAGCTGATATCATCAAGACAATTTAAAATTAACAATTTTGTAGATTAAGACATATATTGATTGGCCTTGTCTACAAAGCAACAACAACAAAGATTATGGGGATAGTACCTTTACTAATTCCCTTTGTTTTTGAGAGCAAATTTCATATTTTATAAATTGGAAAAGAAATCTAATCAAACAAATTGATATAGCTTAGTCACTGCTGGAGAGAATGAATACTTTGAGCATGTCCTTTTCTTACCAGAAATATAATTGGGTATTGCTGATGCCAAAAGTTCCATTTAATTAGATGTGATAAGCTCACTATTAAAGAATACAGACTGTATTTTACATGTAGTCTTGGAAACGACATCTACAAAATCTTCCTAGGAAACTTGTCTGCCCAATGTCTTAATGGCATTGCAGCTTCTCAGACAGTAAACTATTTCATTTCCTGGCAATCCGGGAATATTAACAAATATGGGAATCTTAGAGAAAACTGTGCTGATAACAATGGTAAACATTCTTCTCACACAAATAAGTAATTTACAACTCTAGGGGCTTTGAAAAACCCCAGATGGAAGTTAATTCTATAGCTCTACTATCATATGGCCTCAGCTTTGTTAGCCTTACCAAAAAAAAAAAAAAAAGGTATGCGTATGTTAGTCATCACCTCTTATCACGCCTATATAAACTGGTCAAGTAAAACAAGATATCAATTGAATGAGAATCATGATACTTTTGTTTTTTCTTACCAGTGACTTATGAAGGCATGGACATGGATGTAATTATGGTCAATGACATACCAGCAAAAATATGGTAGGGTTGGGGAGTAAAACAAAGAGAATACCTTTGCTAACAAAAAGAAACACACAGAAAAGCTCCCTTCTTCTGCTAACGTTATCCCCAGTTAGATGTGATGACTAGAACTGCGGCAGTTATTTTGCAACCATGAAGACAAGCTGGAATGCTGAGCGGTTTGAACCTGTGTCCTTACTTACTAACCCTGGGTTCTTAACAATGTCTTTAGTTCATCAATTAGTCAACTCTAGGGCTAGACTTCTTGTTAAACGTGATACATTTTCTTTCTCTCTTTTTTTTGTACAGATAATTTAGTTGTGAGTTTTTCTTGCAGCTAAACATCACTTACTATTAAATACCCCAATTAACCATTCCATTACCAACAAAATTCTAGTGCTCAGAGTAAGCAAATCAGGTAAACAGTACCAACATAAATGTTCTGTACACACACACACACACACACACACACACACACACAACACACACGGAGAGAGAGAATGTTTCAGGGTACACATATGACATTCAAGACGTGGTCCAAAAGATAGACCCTGGATCCAGGTGGGAAAATATCCAACATTGCCAAGGAACGAGGAAGAGATAAGGGAAAATAACAAATGATTCCAAGGGATCATTTGTGCTGGGAACCATAGCAATTCTTCTGTATTAGCATGTAACAAATACTTTCTCATTTTTGTTTCAGAGGCATCATTATGGAAAAGTTCTGATGAGGAAGGTCATCATACAGGGAGGCATCTTCCGAAACACACAGCGGTCATGAGAGACAAGGCATTGCATCTCTGTGATGCTCAATGGCATGGTAAAGCCCAAAGCCCAAGGCTCCTGCGTGGTATAAAAGCAGTTGCATCCTTGAGAGGGCCGACTGCACGTTGGGTGTCCAATGGTAAGTAGGTGAGTTCTACAGGTATACAGCAACACCTGGAGACATCCACTCACGTCATTTTTCATCCACCGAGTCGAAGAGCAGAGGATGATTCAGAGGGACAGCGTGGGGCGTCTGATTAAGAGAGCTTTCCTAGGGCTACGTGTCAACAAAGGAACGATCTTGTTTTATAGGATGTGGGCATCTCATGCACCCCTGGGAATCACAGCAATTCTGTATTAGTATGTAACAAATCCTTTCTCGTCTTTGTTTCAGAGGCAGGATTTTTTTCCTACTGGGAAGATACATTAACGGTCTCATGAGCCATTTGACACATAAGGAGACTGAGGCCAAGAAAGGTCTTGTGAATTTTTTTCAGCATCTTGAACCAGTGCTAGAATCTTTATCTTTTCACTCATAACCTATGGCTCATTTCACTACCTTAAACTCTCCATCCCAAACATACTCTTGTTCTCAATAAACATAAATTTATTTCTTCTGCCAACAATCCATCTTGTCAGTATTCTTTTGAATTTTATATTCTAAGATGTTAACATCTCTACTTCTAACCCACTGGGAATTAGTTTAGTTCCAAATCTTCTTTTCCTTTTTTTTGTTTTTTGTTGTTGTTGTTCAGTGTGAAACAAAGAATAAAAGCCGGACAAATAATTGCAAAGGAGTGAAACCTAACAAAAGCTCTAACTATAATGAAATACGAATTCTCTTTCCTACCTTCTCATAATGTCAGGGTCTTAAAAACAGATTTTGAAGGTTCAAAACCAGTTTTATTATAAAAAATATAATTCACAGCAATTATGCCTATTAACATCAGAGCTGTTCCTACCACACATGTATTATTTATGATCAGAACATTAATTCTGTAGATCCATAGAGATTAGACAGCAATCAGTGTTTATATAATGTTGACACAAACCTAATCATATTCTAATAAGTAGCCCAACAGAGTTCATGTAATTAACGATGCTGTTGCTTTCTGTTGAAATCTAAGGATGTCTACAGACTTCCCTTGGTAAAAACTTGACCTTACAAAGTGCAAGTTTTCAACAGCCAACTATAATTGTTTAAACAGCGAGACTGTCATTTCAGTGTTTCGATGTATTGACCTGACAATCTCATTTCAAATCGATCTAAGAAAAATGGACTCTGAAAAGCCAGGTTGCCTGTTGGAGACAGTAGTGCATCCTTATATCATAGGAAAACCCAGTTGCAACAATCTGTAAAAAGTGCTCCAAATTTTTCAAATTTAGACTGTTGCTTCACCTAAGTCGCGACTATCAGGGTTTGAAAACTGTTAGCTACACAGAGATTTGCATTATTGAATTAGATTGACTGCATAATTTGAATGGAATGATAACACTTAAGCTTTTGCCATCAGAATCAATTAATATGTGCTCAGTATCTCTTGGGTTCTGGCATCATATTATGTTCTCTTTATGTGTAAATATATTTAGGAGCAAATAAAATACCACTTCTCAATTTTCAAATAAGCTTACTCAGTTTATAATTAAATTTATCAGAGCAGTTTGTCAACCTTGGCATTTGCACGTAAAACATTGATAATTATGTAAAGATTCTTAAGAGATTTGTTTAGAATGTGTTGAGTTAAGAAGCACAATACCAGAGAAAGGTCAAAATTTTAAAAACTAATGTAGTCTTATTCACATCACAGCTCTGGGAACAAAAGCGATACAACCAGCAGAAGTGATTCACGCTCTGGCAGACCCGGGGAGAGTGAATGAGGGAACTGCCAGGGAGAGAGATCACGCGGAAACCAAGGCCCGCACAACATTCCTATTAGAGGGATGAAGGGCGATGGCAAGGGTTGGAAGCGGAGCTAGACAGAGAGAGAGAAACAGAGGCAGAGAGAAATATGATGAATGCCGATGCCATATGATCCAATCAACAAAATGACAGCATGTCATAAACCCTATTCTTTTCCACAGGAAGATAATCTGGTTGTGGATATAGATGAGGTCAGAAGAATAACTGTCACCAAGTACCTTAAGGCATTTCAAGGGTCTCTTTTAGAACTATTACCAATTTTCCCCTAGCTTTGTTGAGGCATACTTGGCAAATAAAAATTGTATGCATTTAAGGCGTGCAGTGTGATATGTGTACACTAAAATAATTGCCACAATCAAGGAACAATATATAGATCTTTAGAACGTTTTCATCCCACGTAATTGAAACTTTGTACCCTTTGACCAAAGACTCCCAATTCTCCCTCTCCCCACCCCTGGCAACCGCTATGCTACTCTCTGCTTCTATGAGTTTGACTTTAGAGATTCCACATAGAAGTGAGATCATGTGGGTATTTGTCTGTCTGGGTCTGGCTTTTATATCACCTAGCCTGATGTTCTCCAGTGTCACCCATGTTGCTGCAAATGGCAGGCTTTCCTTCTTTTTGAAGTCTGATTAATACTCTATTGTGTACATAAGCCACATTTTCTTTATCTCATTCATCAATAGACACGTGTTTCTATATCTTAGCTGTTGTGAATAGTGCGGCAATGAACATGGGGGTACAGATATCCCTTTGAGATACTGATTTCATTTCCTTTGGCTATACAAAGGGGGCCCCAAAAAAACCCGGAGTTATCTTTTGAAGGGCTACTATCTTTTAAAAATTTTTTATTTTAAAGATGTGGGGTACAGTTCAAGGTTAGGTATACAGATGTTCATTATGCAGGTAGCTTTGTTGATGAGGTGTGCCCCCTGCCCCTGGCAATTTCCCACTACTGCCAATCCCACCTCCGTGCTCCCCTGGCAGTTTTCCACTACTGCCAAGCCTTTTCTTTTCTTTTCTTTGAGTTTGAGTCTCACTCTGTGGCCCAGGCTGGAGTGCAGTGGACCTGCTAGGCTTTGGTGATCCTTCTACCTCAGTCTTCCAAGTAGCCAGAACTACAGGTGCATGCTACCATGCCCAACTAATTTTTGATTTGTTGTAGAGATGAAGTCCTGCCAAGTTGCCCGGGCTGGTCGTGAACCCACAGGCTCAGGCAATCCACTCGCCTCGGCCTCCCTAAGTGCTGGGATTACAGGCTGAGCCACTGAGCCTGGCCACCAATCCCTTTCTTATAGTAGTTGTTCGAGGTCTGCTTATGAGTGACAACTTGTGATACTTGGTTCTTGTGATACTTGGTTTCTGTGATAGATCACTCAGTATGATAGACTCTAAGTCCATCCAAGTTGCTGCGAAGTTCATAATTTTGTCCTTCTTTAAGGCTGCTGGGCTATTATCTTGTAGTAAAGGCTTCCCCCACTAGGCAAGTGTTCTAAGAACCCATCAGCATCAGTGTACCAGCTAGCATTGTTATGAGAGGCTGCATTCAGTTTCAGTGAATTTTTTCTTTTTCCTGAGATTCTTTCAGCATGTTTACCCATTTCATGAGTAATTTACGAGTGCACTGCCTTACACTGTACTGAGTGCTCAGCAGTTTTTGACCAAAAGAGCATGACTCTCATGTCCCATCCTCCTTATCCACCCAATCTCACCTCAAATGATTTTGTTTGTTTCTCTGTATGAAAAACGTTCTCAAAGGGAAACATTTTACTGATGTAGAAAAGGTGACAAAAAATGGCAGAAGCACTAAAAGGCATCAAAATGGAGGAGTTCAAAAACTGTTTTGAGCAGTGGAAAAATGTCTCAATAGGTGTATTGCATCAAATGGAGAGTACTTTGAAGGTGACTGAAGTTTAAACATGTAAGAATAAATACACAATTTTTAATAAATAAATTCCAGGGTTTTTTTTTTGGTCCCCCTCATATACCCAGAAGTGGGATTGCTAGATCATGTGGAAGCTCTGTTTTTAATTTTCTGAGAACCCTCCATACTGCTTTTTTATAATAGCTACATCAATTTACATTCCCATGAACAGTGCTTTGTTGCCTGTGCTTCCAGTGTCATAGCCAAAGACTCACTGCCCAGATCAATATCAAGCAGCTTTATCCCTGTTTTCTTCTAGTAGTTCTACCATTTCAGGTCCTACATGTAAGACTTCAATTCATTTTGAGTTTATTTTTGTGTATTGTGTGGAGCGAGGGTCCACATTCTTCTGCATGTGGCCATCCGGTTTTCCTAGCACCATTTATTGAAGAGACTATCCTTTTCCCATCACGTGTTCTTCGTGCCCAAGTAGAAGATCAGCTGCTCATATATGAGAGGGTTTATTTCTGGGCTCTTTTTCTGTTTCATTGGTCTAAATGTCTGCTTTTACGCCAGGACCACACTGTTTGGATTAATGTACTTTAAAATCAGGAAGTTTGTTTCCATTTGTTTGTTTGCTTGTTTTTCTTGCTCAAGATTGCTTTGGCTAATGGTCTTTTAGCCGCTCTTGTGGATACATGGGGTCTGTTTCTCACAGAGCACTCTCTGGGCACTGAGCCTCTAACCAGCAGAGTTTCACTGGCACCTAAAGTGTCCAAGGGCCCTGCTGCATGGAGGAGGCACAAGGGCCACCTCCTAGGACCTGCCCCTGCCTGTCCCCCATCACCTTCACCTTGGAGCCCTCACAGTACGCTCAGAGTTCCGCAAAGAAGGAGAAATGGCTGTCTTTCCTTTTCAGACAACATTGAATTAGTGGTGTTCCATATGAGGGCAGAGTTTACCCTGATGACTTGTGATGTTTTTGGTAGCAGAGCCTTTTCTGTTTACTTACTGGCCTCTGTCCTCTTTAGGACACACAGACTTGAGCAGATCAAATAAGGGAAATGACAAGCCTTACTCAAAATGTCTCTTTCCTTCTGGAATCCAAGGCTATGGCATGGGGGTGTGAAGAGGGTGCGAAAGTTGGCTCCTTCTTCTCTGGGTTGAAGGGCTTCAGCCCTAATGCTCTGGCTCATGCACAGATTCCTCAGAGTCCAGAACTAGAGCAAGCGTTTGTTTTGTGTTTCTCTTCTGTATCTTATTTTAATGCATGTAACATATATGTAAGAGTATATGTAACATGTGTCACATGGTATAACAATACATGAAATGCCCATTATTAAACCAATTTAAGTAGCAGAGTATTGCTTTTGTTTTTTTTATTTTAAAGATGTGGGGTACAATTCAGGGTTAGGTATACAAACATTGATCATGCAGGTACCTTTGTTGATGAGGTATGCCCCTCCCTCCCCTAGCGGTTTCTCTCAACTGCCACTCCCACCCACCCCCCTTCCCTGACAGTTTCCCACTACTGCCAATCCCTTTCTTAGAGTATTATGATAATTGTTCAAGGTCTGCTTATGGGTGAGAACATATGGTACTCTGTTCTTTGTGATGGATCACTGAGTATGATCAACTCTAAATCCATCCAAGTTGCTGTGAAGTCCATATGTTTGTCCTTTTTTATGGCTACATAATATTCTAGCAGAACATTGCTTCTGTCTATGTGCTCCTTTCTCATCCCAACCTTGTGCTCACAGCAGATACCACTTTTTTCTTGAATGTTAGTTAGTTTTTATTGTATCCGTACTTTTTTATGTACACATATACAAATATATTTATACTTACATATGCATATATCATATTATCACATATGTATGACAGCACAATATAGAATTTATTTTTGCTTACTGAATTTCATAAAAATGTCTCATTATTTATGTAGTCTTCTGAGACCAGCTTTTTTCACCCAACATTCTGGTAGTAAGATTCATCCATGCTCACTCATTTTCACTGTTTTGTGAACAAGACTGAATTGAACAAGCAGTTACATGTTATGATGCTCGTGTGCAAGAGTTTCTCTAGGGTATATAGGAGTGGAATTGCTGTCATAGGATATGCAAATGTGCAACTTTACAAAATGTCAAGTTATTTTCCTATGTGGCTGTACCAATTTACATTCCCACTGGCAATGCATGCAAATTTCGTTGATTAATATAGTTTCCAGCTGGGATCGGTGGCTCAGCCTGTAATCCCGTGCCTTTGGGAGGCTGAGGTGAGTGGATTGCCTGAGCCCGCAGGTCCAAGACCCGCCTGGGCAGCGAGATCTCATCAAAAAATCAGCCGGGCGTGGTAGCGCATGCCTGTAATTCCAGCTACTTGGAAGGCTGAGGTGGAAGGATCACCGGAGCCCAGCAGGTCGAGGCTGTGGTGGCCGGGAGTGGCCACTGCACTCCAGTCTGGGCGACAGAGTGAGACTCCAACTAAAAAAAAAAAAAAAAAAAAATGTATATATATAGTTTCCAAAACTCATATGGACAAACTTATTAATATTTTTCAATCTTGTGGGTCTAAAATAATTTCTTAACTTGCATTGCCATGATTACTGATGAGAATGAATATGTTTATTCACCATTTGTGTTTTCTCTTATGTGAAATGCCTGTTCAAGTTTTTTGCCCATTTTTCTATCAGATGGTCTTGTCTTTGACATACAGGATTTCTTTCTAAACTCTAGATGTTAATCTTTATTCAATTACATGGATTACAGTTATATCCCAAATTATAACTTAGCTCTTCACTTTCATTATGGTGTCCTTTAATGAACAGTAGTTTTAACATTAATGTAGTCAAACTTAATCTTTTCCTTTATGATTAGGGCATACTGTATCTTGGTTAAAAAATCTTATCTATCCCAAGGTAATAAAGATATTATCCTACAATTTCTAAAATTCTTAAATTTTGATTTTACACTTAAACTCTTAATCCATTAGAAATTTATATTGCTGAATGGTGGGAGGTAGCGATACAAATTTCTGTTTTTCTATACGGATACCCAATAGTCCCAGCTTCAATTATTGAATAGTTCCTCCACCACCACTAATTTACATTGCCCCCTCCATCATAGAAGGACTTTCCAAATATAGTCAGGTCTGTTTCTAGGGTCACTAATCTGTTCCATTAGTCAGTTTTCTATCCCCATACCACATCAAACTGTCTTAATTAGCACAGCAACTTGAGCGTTTTTTCCATCTTATTCATCCTCTAAAGTTTCTTGGTTATTGTATCTTTGTTCTTCTACTTAAATCTTAGAATCCATTTGTCAAGTTTCCTGAAAAACAAATAATATTTGGATTGAATTGTTTTGAATCTGAAGGCAACTGACATTTTTTATTATATTGATTTTTCCTATCTAGTAATACAGCATATTTCTTATTTATCTTTTAAAGGTTTTTAAATGAATTATTTTCTCCATATACTTTTTTTTTTGTAATTTTTCTTAGACTTATTCCTTGGTACCACAGAATTTCTGTTTTACCTACTTAGTATACAATTCAATGACCTTTAGTCATTAGATTTTAGTCATTAACTAGTCATTCACTACTTAACTGCTTTAACTAGGGGCCAGCCGGTTGTCCTCTTAGAGGCTTTCTTTGGCTTGAACCAGAAGAAGAGGAAGAAGTTGATGATGAGTTACTTCTAGTCAAGGATGCTGATCAATGCCTTTGTCCTCCCATGGGAGATCTAGTGCTTCTATGCCTTGCTGATGGGGTTCTTCGAGGAGATGGCTGTCTTCTAGCTGAGTGGGATCTCTTGACCGGGATCCCTGGTATTGTTTAGGTTGAGGATTAGGAGAGTGAGAACGTGAGGTCTTGATTTAGATAGAACATGACTGAAACCTTGGTGGGGGTCTTTTTTTGGGAGGGGGGATATTTTTCATTCACTCCTACTGGCTGTGGTTCCATGTCCTTGAACTCTAAACAGCTCTGCTACACATCGACTGATCTCTAAACACATAAATCTATGAAGAAAGTTTTATATTTGAAATAATCCTTCTGCCAAGTACATCTTTCCAAAGCTCTTATTAGCAGCACATTGATCTGGCATGATTGGGGAGGTGCACTAAAATGCAGCCTTATTATTATTATTCTGTCTCCCACTCTACCTTATAACTCAGACAGTGGAAGAGAGAGTACTGTCCTCTGAATGAAAACTAGGACAAGTTCATGGCCTTTCTGACCATTGTTAGATATACAAAACTGGGCCAGGCATTGTGCCTCATGCTTGTAATCCCAGCACTTTGGGAGGCCAAGACAGTAGGATTGCTTGAGGCTAGGAGTGCAAGAACAGCCTGGGCAACATAGTGAGACCTTACCTCTATAAACAAACAAACAAACAACAACAAAAAAACCAAGCATGGTGGTGCATGCCTATAGTCTGAGCTACTTGGGAGGCTGAGGAGGAAGGATAGCCTGAGCCCAGGAGATCAAGGCTGCAGTGATTGTGCCACAGCCCTCCAGCCTGGGCAACAAAGTGAGACTTTGACTAAACAAAACAAAACTCTACTGTTACTTGAGGTCATCCATCTTAAATCCAGACTTGGAATGTTTGGTTCAATATATCAATGGACATTTCCCTTACCTCACTTCCCTTTCCCTTCCAAACCAAGGTGAGGCTGGTTGCAGGTGGGCAACCTGCTTTGGGGAAGGTACATGCTGTTTCTTCTCCCTTCAGGCCCACGTCCAGCTGAATGCCATTTCTGAAAGCTCCATGGCAAACCCCAAAGGGCGCAGTAAGGAAGGAGTAGAGGTCAGGGAAAGAAAACCCCTGCTTGTGACTTGGCGGTGGGCACGCTCTCTGGGCTCAGCAGATGCTTCAATGGATTCTTCTCATGGGGTTCTTGTTCTCTCCTGTTGAGCCACCCACCTCCAACTCCCTTTAGGGTGACTCTCCCTGAACCAGCCACTCCAGACCCCCCAATTCTGGAATCCCTCGTACTCTTACCGCTAAGCCATCCTCAGCCTGGCAGGCTCCTGGACAGGATTCCTTTTCAGTGACCCTGAGCCTTCCTCTTACCCAAGTGCCACATCCAGTGCCTGGATCCCAGGCTGCAAACCAGCCAGGCCAGCAGAGGGGTGGGTGCTGATTCCCAGGTACTGCCTAGGTATAACTCCCCCGAGCTGCCTGGGCTCCTCCTCAGCTCTCTCTAGCCTAGGCCAGGGTACTGAGCAAGCCCCTCAGTGCATTGTGGGGGCCTCACAGGACAGCTTTTCCCCAAGACATCCTGGCTCCCTCTCCACAGCCAACTAATTCAAATCTTTCTTTATATCTTCTCTGACCAATTCTCACACTAGCACCGCGTTTGGGTGGTCTGTCTTTGATTTAGTCTTCTACTGGCTGCGGCTCTGTGTCCTTGAGCTCTAAGCAGTGCTGCCACTCATTCACTGATCTCCGTGCAAACAAATCTACAAAGGAAGCTCCATGTTTGAAAGGATCCTTCTGCCAACTAAATAAACATCTTCAAATGCAAACCATTTCCTTTTAAATCAGGGGCTCTTTGCATTCAAATTCTCTAGCTTTTCCTTTCCTTGGAGCAGGAATAGGAGAACAGGGAAACCAAACTTTACAAGCAGAGGGGTTCATTGGTTCTGTTGTACTTGTCTTTTTGATTAAATGACTGTAATTGCAAGTAATACTTCCCCTGCATAAGATCTGCAGGCATATTCATCGAAGTGTCCACAACACGGGAACCGAGGGAAGCAGTGATGCACAAAAGAGAAAGCCAAGGGGAAGGACACTGGGGCGGGATAGGAATCAAGGGTCAGAGGTCAGTAAGGCCAAATGTCCAAAGGCTACAGAGGGCACACAGGAAAAACGGAGGTAGGCGCCAGAGGCCAGGCAAGGAAAGAGGAAGGAGAAACTTAAAGGCAAGTCCACCTATGGCCAAAGTCACTCACTGTGGCAGACAGTCCTCCAGAGAGCCACACCAACACCACCAGCACTTCATCAAGAGGCAGGGTCTGGGTTCCTAACCAAATGATAACCAAGTGGGAATGCCAAGAAATATATTTACAGACATTCAAGTACTCATAAGACTTACTTTCCATAGCGCTTTCTTAAGAAGTTATCTGAGGATGAGTTTCAGCAAAATGGGAAAATAATCTCAGAAGAAGGCATGAGACCTGGAAAACGGTAGATTCTACCCCAAAGAAGGAAAGTCACAGAACGAGAGTTGTGCATCGATTCTGAGAAACACAGAAAGTTCGGAGGGGAAGTTTCAGGAAAAAGAAATGACCAGGGCTGAAGGGTGTGAGGGGGGTAAAGGGGGTTGGGATTCAAGGATACACTGTCCTTGAGTGTTTGGGACATTTTATTATGGGCCTCTCCATAACTGATTTTTTCAACCATGTCTACGTACTCCTTTATACAAATTAAAATTATCTTTAGCGGTCCAAATGCAGCCACTGAGTCAACTGAGAAATGGTTTGTTTGGGGCCTCCTTAATGGTCCTTGTGATAAGGGCTGGGGTTAGACTAATGAGACTGACAATGCAATGATCTAAATGGGCTATTAAGAGAGAAATAACCTGACCAAGCAGAAGACAGGCTTTAAAACGAAACTTCAAATCTGTATCCTAAGCTTTAATTAGCATACATATTGGTGTCATTATGGCGGAGAAAATATTGACAGTCTGGTGATGGTACAAAGAGCTTTGAACCAGGAGGCCACCTAAGGTTGACTCCATGCTCTGTCACTAACTCTTTGTGTAACCTCGAAAAATGCCTGGCCTCTATTTTTCAGTGTCGACATTCATAAAATGGAACCCTTTCATTTAGACTACGCATATTGACTGCTAGCAGACAGTATGTTAGGCCCTGGGGCTGCCACAGAGAGCACACATCACTCAGCCACATTCCAATGGAGGGAACAGACAATACACAAACTGTGAACATTTCTTATATCATCTCTAAAGGGAGATGGATGTTATGGAGAAAAGTGAAGCGTGAAAGGACAGTGAGGGCCGGGCATGGTGGCTCCTACCTGTCATCCAGCACACCAGGAGGCTGATGTGTGAGGACTGTTTGAGGCCAGAAGTTCAAGACTAGCCTGGGAAACTTAACGATACCAGTCTTTATTTAAATAATATTTTTTAAAAGAAAATAATAAAAATTTTAAAAGGGCAGTAAGGAGTGTCGGAGCAGGGGATACTGTGTTAAATACAGAAGTCAGAAAAAAGGAATGGAATTGCCGTAGACTTAAGAGCAGGGCTGGAGCAGGGTGTGAGCAGAGAGACCAGGAATTCAATTTTGGATGTTATCAGAGATCGAATTAGGGATGGTTATGATGCAAGGAATGGAGAGAATCACAGGAATTCGGTACATAATTGTTGCATGTTAACTCTATGCAAGTCTCTGAGGTCATTTTTAGTAGATATTTAACATTTCTAAAGTCTCTGTCTTACAGAAACAAACTAAAAATTACGTGACTAAGATGTTCCACTTCTAACTGGAGGAAACGTTAAAATCAAGAAAGGTACAGGCTATGTATGCTGTGCCTATAAAAGAATCAGTTTCCTTACTGGGTTGTTCATTTCCTTTAGAGATAATGTCATAGTTGTAATTTGCAAGATGATAGTGACGAGTCATCACAGCTAATACTCTGAAATATTCATTTGGATTCACATGCTCTAGTGAGTCTGGTTTCAGTCCGTCTTGTTACTCTAAAGATGTACGTTTCGTGGGCTCAGGAATCAGAAAGATCTAGGGAGAGCCTCCACTCTATTTCCTGACTTCCCATCCACTCAAGTCACCACGATCTGGCTTCTGCCTCCCCTCTCCCTGAGCCACCAGGTCCCTGAGACTGCTGTATCAAAAGTCACCTGGATTCAGAGTCCAGAGTGCTAACCATTACACCATGGAACCCCTTAGTTCCAGCTACTGGAAGGCTGAGGCAGAAGGATCGCCAGAGCCCAGCAGGTTGAGGCTGCGGTGGCCGGCAGCAGCCACTGCACTCCAATCTGGGTGACAGAGTGAGACTGCAACTCAAAAAAAAAAAAAAGTCACCTGGGACGTCTCAAGTTACTAAATACCAAAAACAGTAACCCCAGCACCTCTGATTCAGCCTTGTGTCAGTAAGTACAGGGAATCCGGTCTCTTCACCAGTGTGCCCAAATAAATTCAGTCACATTAAGCATATTAGGAGGAGGTGGTGGTGGTGGTGGGTTTTTCGGTTTGGTTTGGGTTTGTTTTGCTTTTTCGGTTTGCAGCAATAAGGTGAGTTTACACAGGGAACATAAGACAAGTTTTCCCCTCAGACATTTTCCTTTAGTCAATTTGTCTCTCTCTACACTCACAGCTCCTGGCTTTCTTTCAAAGCTTGGAGCCAGCTGACCTTCCCCCCCGAGTCTGGAGGCTCAGTTTTCTCCAGGCTTGAGTGGCTGTCTCACTAGAGTTCTCAACCCATACCCTTGCTACTGGAGAAAATGTTACCTCTTGGATTCTTCTAGCACCTTCCGCCAGACATGCGTAACTGTCCACTGTCCAATCATTGCAGACTCTTGTAGGATGCGGGCTATAGTTCCATGAACAAGGTGAAGAGGGGTTCCCAAGTGTTAATTCAGGCAACCTCCCACCCCACTGACATCTGGGAGCAGGCTCACTCCCTCAGAGGTCTGCCATGACTTCAGTACATCTCATAACTCCTTGGAGAATCCAGAGTTGAATCTCATATTTAGGAAAGGATATTTATTACCCCAGTATGGTTCAGCCCTGTCCTTTAGTAAGAACAGGCATCCCTTAGTTAAATGGCAAACTTCTCTCTCCAGTGCTTGGGCCAGGTGCTTTCTCTCATACTTGATACCCAATATGTCAGCAAATTCTGTTGGCTCCACCTTTAATACTGAGACGGCACCCAAAAACCCCCAGAATTATCTTTTGGAGAGTGGGCCCTTTGTAGCACACTCGAAAATTGTTCCTCTGGATCAAATGATCAACCAAAGTTTTTATCTGGTTTTGAGGAGGTTGTGTTACAACCGGAGGAATAAATGTCCCGAGTTGTGGTAAACAGGTGGCTGGTTTTCCACCATGACAATGTACCTGCCCACATCATGCTGAGTTTTCAGCAGTTTTTGACCAAATACGGTATGACCTATGCCCCACCCTCCCTATTACTCAATCTCACCCCAAGTGATTTTTGTTTTCCCAGATGAAAAAAGTTCTCAAAGGGAAATGTTTTGTGGATGTGGAAGAGGTGAAACAAAAAACGGTGGAAACACTAAAAGGCATCAAAATTGAAGAATTAAAAAACTGTTGTGAGGCCAGGCTCAGTGGCTCAGCCTGCAATCCCAGCACTTAGGGAGGCCGAGGTGAGTGGATTGTCTGAGCCAGTGGGTTCGAGCTCCCGGGGTACTTGGCAAGACCTCGTCTCCACAATAAATCAAAAATTAGCCGGGCATGATAGCGTGTGCCTGTAGTTCCGGCTACTTGAAAAGTTGAAGCAGAAGGATTGCCAGAGCCCAGCAGGTCGACGCTGGGATAGCCATGAGTGTGTCACTGCACTCCAGCCTGGGCAACAGAGTAAGACTCCAACTCAAACAAAACAAAAACTGCTTTGAGCCATAGAAAAAGTGTCTCAATAGGTGCATTGCATCCAACGAAGAGTACTTTGAAGGTGACTGAAACTTAAATATGTAAACAATACACTGCCGGGCTCGATGGCTCAGCCTGTAATCCCATGCCTTTGGGAGGCTGAGGTGAGTGGATTGCCTGAGCCTGTGGGTTTGAGGCCCGCCTGGGCAGCGAGACCTCATCTCTACAATAAATCAAAAAATCAGCCAGGCGTGGTAGCGCGTGCCTGTAATTCCGGCTACTTGGAAGGCTGAGGCGGAAGGATCGCCGGGAGCAGCCACTGCACTCCAGTCTGGGCAACAGACTGAGACTCGAACTCAAAAAAAAAGAAAGAAAGAAAAAAATACACAATCTAAAAAATAAACTCCATTTTTTTTTCAGGTACCCCCTCATATACGTCCAGAACCCAACACTTCACTACATCTGTGACTACAATCCCAATCCATCAAGGTCATTCCAGTCATATATCACTCAGATTCACAACAGTCTTCCTAACTCGTCTTCCTGCCTCACAACAGCCAGAAGATCCTTTTAAAATGGAAGTCAGAGTACATGACTCCCCTGCTCAAAACCTCAA
>JAPVLO010002990.1:0-27324 GCA_027257055.1 Cephalopachus bancanus
TCAATACACACAAATCAACAGGACTGCTATATACCAAGAGCGACCAAGTAGAAAATTAAACCAAGAGCCCAGTTTCATTTACAATAGCAGCCAAAAAGCTAGCATACCTAAAAATACATTTAACCAAGGAGGTGAAAGATCTCTACAAGGACAACTACAAAACACTGATGAAATAAATTGTAGAGGACACAAACAGAGAAGCATCACATGCTCATGGATTGGAAGAATCAACATTATTAAAATGATCATATAACCCAAAGTAATCTACAGATTCAACACAATCCCTATCAAACTACCAAATTCATTTTTTCACAGAATTAAGAAAAAGACAGTCCTAAAATCCTTATGGAACAGCAACAACAATTTTAAAAAGCCAGAATAGCCAAAGAAATTCTAAAAAAAAAAAAAAAAAGCCAGAGACATTACATTACCAGACTTCAAATTATACAACAATGCTATAGTAACCAAAACAGTATAGAACTGGTACAAGAACAGACACATGGACCAATGGAACAGAATAGAGAATCCTGAAATAAACTCAAATACTTATAACCAACTGATCTTTGACACTGTAGAAAAAAACATGAACTGGTAAAAGGACACCCTAGTCAACAAATGGTGCTGGGAAAATTAAATTGTTACATGTAGAAAAATGAAATTTGATCCCTATCTCTCTCCATATACAAAAATTATGCCAAGGTAAATTAAAGACAAATATCAGACCTGAAACCATAAAATTCCTAGGAAAAACTCTTCTGGTTACTGGCCCAGGCATTTATGGCTAAGGCCACAAAAGCAAATGCAACAAAAACAAAAATGCATAAGTGGGACTTAATTAAACTAAAAAGCTTCTGCACAGCAAAAAAAAAATAATCAACAGAGTAAATAGGAAGCCTACAGAATGTGAAAAGATATTTTCAAACTATACAACTGACAAAGAAGTAATGTCCAGTATCTACAAAGAACTCAAACAAATCAGCAAGAAAAAAGCAAATGAGCCTATTTTAAAAAGTGGGCCAATGACATGAACATGAACAAATATCTCTCAAAAGCAGGTAGACAAATGCTTTTCAAAATACACATCACCCATCATCAGAGAAAAGCAAATTAAAACCACAATGAGATACCACCTTATACCAGTCCAAATGGCCATTAGTAAAAAATAAAAAAAACACAGATGCTTGTGTGGATGAGGAGAAAAGGGAACACTTATACATTGTTAGTGGGAGTGTAAATTAGTACAACATCTATGGAAATTGGTATGGAGATTTCTCAAAGAACTAAATGCCCATCAATTTATCAGTGGATAATGAAAATGTTGTATATATACACTACAGAATACTATTCAGCCATCAAAAAGAATGAAATATTGTCTTTTGCAGCATTGGAACACATCATCCTAAGTGAACTAAAGCAAGAACAGAAAACCAAACAACACATGTTCTCACTTGTAAGTGGGGGCTGAACTAAATATATGCAAAGGCATGAAGAATGCTATGATGGCCATTTGAGACTTAGAGGTGGGGGAAGGGGTGGAGGAATGAAAAATCACCTATCAGGTACAACATGAACAGATGGGGGTGGTGGGTGCACTTATGCCTCTGACTTTCTTCGCAACTACACAATGCAATCATGTAACCAAAAACTATTTGTACCCCTAAAGCTATTGAAATAAATTAATTTTTTAAAAAAATACATGCCAGTGATCAATATATATACAAAAATCAACAAAATGCTAGAAGACAAATTCAATAAAACGTTAAAAGGACCATATATAATAAGCAAGTGGGACTTATACCTAGGATACAAGGATGATTTAACACATTCAAATCAATAATTATGATAGATCACATAAATAGAATGAAAGACAAAACTATATAATCATGCCTTTAAGTACATAAAAGGCATTTGACAAAATTCAACATCATTTCATATCAAAAAAATTATTAAGTGTAGAAGAAATGTACCTCAATTCAATAAAGGTCATCTGTGAAAAGTCCGTAACTAACATTATTTACAATAATGGAAAATGGAAAGCCTTTTCTCTAAGATCTGGAACAAGACTAAGATGCCTACTCTTGACACTTACATTCAACATAGCATTGAAAATCTTTGCTGGAACAATTAAGCAAGAGAAACTTTTAAAAAGTATCCAACTAACAAACAGAAAAAGTATGCCGCTGTTTTCTGATGACATAATCATATATAGAAAGTATAAAACACTCCACCGAAAAGTCTGTTAGAACTAATCAACAAATTCAGTAAAGTGATAGGACACAGAATCAACATACAAAAATCAATTGAATTTCTATACACTAACAATGACCTATCTGAAAAAGAAATCATAACAATAACACTGACAATAGCTACAATACAATAGGATACAATATAATACAACACTTTACAATAAATGTAATACCACAAATTTAACCAATAAGGTAAAAGACCTGAAAATTATAGAAAATTTATGTGAAAAATTGAAGACAGCACAAATATTTGGAAAGATGTCCCATGTTTATGGATTGGAATAATTAATATTAAAATGCTTGTACAGTACTACACTATGCAGTTTACAAATTCAATGCAATCCCTTTCAAAATTCCAATGTCACTTTTCATACAAATAGAAAAAATAATACTAAAATTCTGATGAAACCACAAAAAAAACCCCAAATAGCTAAGGTGATTTTGAGCGAAATAACACTGAAATCACAATACTGCTTGATTTCAACAAAATCTACACAACTCTAGTAATTAAAACAGCATAGTAATAGCATAAAAAATATATTGACCAGTGGAACAGAATACAGTCCCAGAAATAAACCCACACATGTATGCTCAATTTATTTTTGTCAAAAATGTGAAAAAGACACAATGGGGATAGAATAGTCTTTTCAATAAATGGTGTTGAGACAACTGGATATCCATATGAAAAATAATGAAACTGAACTCTTACCCCACACAATATACAAAAATCAACTTTAAATGGATTAAGGATTTTTTTAGAAAATCAGAAACTGTAAAACTACTAGAAGAAAAAGGAAAAAAGACTCTACAGCCTTGATTTAAGCAATGATTGTTTGAATTTGACCTAAAAAACACAGGCAACAAAAGCAAAAGTAGACAAATGCAATACACAAACTAAAAAGCTTCTGCACAGTCAATGAAACAATTAACAGCATGAAAAGAAAACCTACAGATTGGAAAAAGACACTTGCAAGATATACATTCAATAAGAGGTTAATATCCGAAGTATGTAAGAAACTCAATAGTAAGAAAACAATCCAATTAAAAAATGAGAGAAGGACCTGAAATAGACATTTTTCAGAAGACTAGTAACCGACAGATACATAAAAAAATGTTTAACATCACTAAACATTAGAGAAATGCAGATTAAAATCACAATAAAGTTACCACCTCACATCTGTCAGAATGGCTATCATCAAAAAGAAGACAGACAAGTATTGGCAAAGATGTGGAGAAAAGGAACCTGTTTGCACAATGTTGGTGGAAATATAAATTAGTATAGCTATTATGGAAAATTGTATGTAGATTGGCCAGAAAACTAAAAATGGAATTAACATATGATCCAGCAATTCAGCTTCTGGGTATTTATCCAAAAGATTTGAAGTCGGTTGTCAGAGAGACATTTATTGCAGCACTACTCACAATAGCTAAGTTCTGGAACAAACCTAAGCATTCATCCACCAGATAAACACATAAGGGAAATGTGTTATGTACACAGTGGAATACTATTCGGCCCTCATAAAAAGGAAATTCTGTCAGTTGCAACAACATAGATGGAATTGGAAAACATCATGCTAAGTAAAATAAGCTAGGCACAAAAAGACAAATACCTCATCTTCTCACTTATATGTGGAATCTAAAACAAACTCATGGAAGCGGAGAACAGAATGATAGTTACAGAGGCTACATGTTAAGGAGAAGGAGAAGATGATGACCAGGGAGATAATGACCAGTGAATACAAACCTTCTTTTAAGCAGAAAAAATAAATTTAATTTTGAAACCTATTGCATGGCATGTTGAGTATAGTTAATAATAGTATATTGTACTTTCTAAAATTTTTGAAAGTACATTTTAAAGTTGTCACCACAAAAGATAATAAGTATTTAAGGTAATAGATATGCTAATTGTCTTGATGTAATTTTTCTACATTGTAATCATAATATATAACAACACTGATAAATCGTAACATCATTTTGTAACCCAGAAATATATACAATTATAAATCATCAATTTACAATAGCACAAAAATTGTTTTAATTGAAGGTGCAATATAGGCATTCTCAGAAACAATGACTGAAAAAATTATTCACTGCAGACCTGTGCTAAATAAATAAAAAATAGGCCTTTCAAGTGAAAGGAAAATAATCCCAGAAAAAAGCAAGATGTTATAGAAAGAATTGAAGTAAATATACTAGTTTTAAAAGAATATTGAAAATTATTAATCTAATCTTTCACGAAGCTAGTGACAGCAAATTAAACTCAAAGACAGTTAAGAGGAAAAAAAATAATACAGGCACAAAAGTCTATTAACTAGAAAATAAGCACAATTTTTAAAATCACCAAAACGTAAAAATATTAGTGTGATATCTTAATATTAACATCATATGTAATATTAGATATGGTACTTATAACAAAATGAATACAATACCAATATCATATTTCTATAACTGATTATAACCCTAGCAAGTCTGATGAAGCAAAAATTAGGCAGAAAACACAAATTGTCAATATTAATAGTATAAAATGGGTCATCACTGAAGATTCTACAACATTAAAAAGATAATTGAACATATTAAAAATCAATTTTATGCTGATAATTTGGATTAAATGAATGAATTTCTTGCAAAACACAAATTATCAAAACTCAGACACAAAAATTGAAAATACACATAATCCAACATCTACTAAAATAGTACATTTGTAATTTAAAATTTTCTTGCAATGAAATCTTCAGGCCTAGATGACAACTCTGGAAAAGGAAAAAAATAAAAGCATCCTAACAGAAAATCACAGAAAACAAAAACAACGGGAAATTTTTCTTAACTTATTTTATAAGGCCTACATAATCCTAATGCCCAAACCTGACAAGAAAATTACAAGACAGAAAAAGTACAGGCCAATAAATTTCATGAATCTGGATGGAAATATCTTATCCCAAATATTATCAAATTCCATCTAGCAGTTTATTTAAAAAAGACTAATTGGGCTTTGTGTCAAGATTGGAAGGTTGGTTTGATATTTTTTAAAAATCGATTTGTGCAACTCAACTCATAAATTAAAGAATAAAATAGAACAAGCTTATGACAATATCAATGGATGTAGAAAGAAGCATTTTTAAAAATTTTAATAAAAGAGAAAAACATATGATAATCTCAATAGATTCAGAAATAAAAGCTTTAAATAATATTCTAACCTTGTTCTTAATATTTTACATTCAGTATATTAGGAACAGAAGGATATTTTCCTAGTCTAATAAAGAGATCTATTTTTGAAATACAATTGATGGTAAATTTTGAATGCAATGAAACAGGAATAAAGAAACAATATCCATTATAAGCACTCTTATTCAACAGTTCAAGCAATTAATTAAGGCCAGAAAAAAAGATATGAAAGTACAAAGATAGGTATGGAAGTCACTATTCAGAGATGATTTAACTGTAGAAAATTAAAAAGAATCTACAAACTACTAGAGATAAGGAAACTTAAAAATAAATGTTTCTATTGCAAGATCACTGGAAATAAAACCAAAATGACAATCAACTGTGTTTCTTAATACTATAAATAATTGAAAAATTCAACTTAATTTAAAAAGCATACCATTTACAAAAAAACATCCAAAAGCATCCACAACCTAGGAAAACATATACAGGAACAATGCAAGCCCTCTTCTTTGATTCTCACTACAAAACATCAGTGAGAAAAACAAACAATAAAATAACTGGACAAATGTACCCTTTACATTAACTAAAAGACTTAATATTGACAAAATGCCAATAATCCCCCAAATCAATATAATCTCTATCAAAATCCCAGTCTATTATTTTGTGCAAATGGACTTTATTCTAAAATATAGTGGAAATGCAAGGATTTCATACAATCAGGGAATTATTAAAGAAGACTAACCTAGAAGACATACTACTAAATATCAAAAGTTATTTTAAGGCTAAAAATAATTAATATGGTAAAGAATTAGCACAATAGCAGATAAATAAATAAATGGAACAAATTAGAGGTCTAAAAATAGACCCACTTAAAACTACTCAATTTTTGATGAAACATAATTGCAATTCAATGTATGAGGAATTATCTTTTCAACAAGTAGTTTAGGGTCAATTGGATATCCATATGAATAGAAATTATCCTTAATCCTTATATAATACCATATATAAAAACCTAATATTTAAGAATCATCAAAACCTAAATATGAAAGGTAAAACAATAAAACTTCTAGAAAAAGTTGGCTGAGCTCAGTGGTTCAACCTGAATCCCAGCACGATGGGAGGCGAGGCAAGTGGTTTGTGTGATCCCACGGGTTTGAGACCAGCCTGGGCAAATTGGCAAGACCTCGTCTCTACAATAAATCAAAAATTAGCTGGGCATGGTAGCATGCCCCTGATTTCCGGCTACTTGGAAGACTGAGGCAGAAGGATCTCTGGAGTCCAGCAGGTCGACGCTGGGGTGGCGATGACTGTGCCACTGCACTCCAGCCTGGACAACATAGTGAGACTCCAACTCAAAAAAAAAAAAAAAAGAAAGAAAAGAAAAGAAAATATAGACGATGATTCTCATGCCAAGCATTTCATAAACAGAATATAAACAGCACTCATCATGATAGAAAAGATTGAGAAGTGAAATTTTTATCAATAAAATCTTCCATTTATCAAATGTCACCAATGACAGAGAAAAAATACAAGCCATAGACTGGGAGAAAATATTTGCAGTGAATATCTGATAAAATAAACATATTGATATATACACATATAATGTCTATAAATCAGCAAGAAAACAACAGACAGCACAATAAAAAAATTAGCAAAAGACTTCAGAAGAACTTCACAAAGTAATATATCCATGAAATCAATAAATATATGAAAATATGTTCAATGTCATTAGTCACCTAGAAAACAAAAATTAATATCAAAATTTAATATCAATACGTATTCATTATAGTGCTAAAATTAAAATAACTGACTATACCAAGTATAGTAAGGATTTTGAGCAATTGGAACTCTCAAATTACACTGGTGGAAGTTTGAAATTGTAAATGTCCCCTCCAAAACTCATGTTGAAATTTAATTGTTAATGTTATGGCAGTAAGAGGTGGAATCTGTAAGGTGATTAGGTCATGAGGGTTTTGCCCTCATGAATAGATTACAGCAATTATTGTGGAAATGGATTAATTACTGGTTTATTGCCAAAGTGGGTTCCTGCCTAAATGATGTTTGTAGGCCTTTATCCTCTCTCTGTCATGCACACGATTTCTTACCATGTGATGCCTTCCACCATTTTATGACACAGCAAGAAAACCCTCACCAGATGCAGCTCCTCTATCTTGGACTTCCCCACCTCTAGATCTGTGAGTCAAATAAATCTCTTTTCTTTATATATTACCCAGTCTATGGTATTCTGTTATAGCAGCAGAAAGCAAACTAAGAAAATATGCCTATTAAAAGACCTGGAAATTATGTTCTAAATATGCATCTTATTTTTAAAAGTGTTCACGTATACCAAATCCAATACATATCCAAAATATTCGAAAACCCAGAATTCCATGTCTGAGGTCAGATACCCTGAAGCTAGAGACTCAATGAAATATATTCCCCTAAGTAGAGAGAAAAGGTAACAGGAGAGGTAAGAAGAAAACAAACACAATACTGAGCTATTGAAATAAAGTGCAGCGAACTACCGTAAAACTGTATGAAAAGGATTGACAGTGGCGGGAAACTATGGGGGTGGGCGAACAGGGAGGGGAAGGGAGGTGGGATTCACGGTAGTCAATATCAGTCTGGGGGAAGGGGGGCACACCTCATCAACAAGGGTACCTGCCCAACGCATATTTGTATACCTAACCCTTAACTGTACCCCACAACTTTAAAATAAAAAATATATGTTTAAAAAAGAAATAAGGGGCAGCAACATGGACAGAACTGGAGATCATCACCCTCAGTGAACTAGCACATAAACAGAAAACCAAAACTGCATGTTCTCACTTACAAGTGGGTGCTAATCCCAGGATTCACAAAGACAGAGAGAATGGTATAATGGACATTGGAGACTCAGAAGATGGAGAGGGATAAGGCATGGAGGGACAAAACATCACCCATCAGGTACAATGTGCACAGATGAGGGTGGAGGATACACTAAAGCCCAGACCAAAAGCTACTTGTACCCCCTAAAGCTATTGAATTATTTTTAAAGTTCATTAGACCTACCCTTAGTACACTTACGGAGAATTAGTGGAAACTGATGCTCACTCAGTTTGACCCATTGATCCTATTACCAAGCTATGCGTGGTGGTTGAGATTGTTGGCACTCTCTTGTTTCCTGGGATAAAATACTTTAGAGTATAAAGGTTTCACCTCCAGTAAAATATACCATGTTGAATGCTGATGTACTTTCTAGACGGCACTCAGCTAACTTTAGAAGATATGTTTGTTAGCCGGGCTCGGTGGCTCAGCCTGTTATCCCAGCTTCGGGAGGCCGAGGTGAGTGGATTGCCTGATCCCGCAGGTACAAGACCCGCCTGGGCGAGTTGGCGAGACCTCATCTCCACAATAAATCAAAAATTAGCTGGGCGTGGTAGCGCGCGCCTGTAGTTCCAGCTACTCGGAAGGCTGAGGCGGAAGGATCACCAGCAGGTAGAGGCTGCGGTGGCCGGGAGTGGCCACTGCACTCCAGTCTGGGTGACGGAGTGATACGCCAACTCAAAAAATAAAAGAAGATATGTTTGTTTTATTGAGCAGATTGTATTTTGCCCTCAGAGATGTTGGACTAAGAAAACCAAACCTGATTAAATAGCACAAGAAAATTATGACATCCAGTAAAATAAAGAAACCAATGCATGTCAGTATCTACTCTCTGAAATAATTTTTTTTAAACAACAACAAAGGGTGTTATTTAATTCTAGGGCGTTTCCTCCATCATTTTGGAATGTTTTTAATGATTACTTACATAGTTCAACTTCCCATTAATTTTGTGGTATTTCAAGTGACCAATTAATAACAAATTTAAAATGTGATTCAAAAGAAATCAACATTTCTTAGATTCCAAACCAAACCTTAGCACATTATTTATTTAGCTGAATTGTCGCTCAACTTAATGATTTCATGTAGAGTAGAAGTCATAAAGTTAGTGAAATGAAGGTATCAGGCAATTTGTTCATGGCCACCCACAAAGTTCATTTTTCAGAGCCAGCATTAGTTAAGAAATTTTCTGATTCTCTGTTCCATGTTCATAGACCACAGCACCATGCCTCACAACCCAAAATGATGAAATTAAGTACTGTAAAGTAAAATAAACTTTTTTCCTTTAATCTTTTCCTTGACACTCTGAAATTTCTTATACCATTCCCACTTATTGCCCTGTGTTGATAAAAGTCTGTGTAGATTAAAAAAATTAAAGCAAAAAAAAGCAGGTTAAATAATAAGCTGGGTCTTTTTTGCCCTATCTTTTTACTCTAAGAAAACGGTGAGAGAGGAAAGGAAGAGGATAAACCAACACTAACCCTCATATGCTTTGTGGGTCTCTAGTTCATACCCATGTCCTCCATGCTTAGTGGGAGGTCAGTTTGGTCAGAAGAGTACTTATTTTTAAGACATCGAAAGCCATATATTAAGTGGTTGTGTAAGCAGTTAGAAAAAGGATTGGGAAAATTTTCCCAGAATGTTAACAAAAATGGGTAAAAATAAAATGTAGAATCTGGAAGACCCTTCTTATAATTATAGTGTTCTCATGTAGCAAGTGGAAGATTATGTATTATTGCAAAAACCTGAGAGGAATTAAAGATCTAAATATAAACCTTTCCTTGCTAAAAAGAAAATCAATCCAGAAAACAGAATTTGAAAATGTAAGCAAAAGAGATCCGGGATTCCTTTCTCCGCTACTATCCACCTTTCTTAATACATTGAGGAATATTCAGGAGGTAGATACATTTCAGAGACTGATAGACTATGAATCTGAAGAAAGAAAATCCATGTGTTCTCTTGTTGTTGTTGTTTGTGTTGTTGTTGTCAGGGAGCAACCAGATGAATCATAAGGCTTGCTGGTGGGAGGGGAATTGGAGGATGAAGACAATGAGATTACTTGTAGTGGGGTAGAATCAAAATACTCATCAAATACTCAGGATGTGTTGTACAGCAAGCAGGTAAACGTGAAGGTCTGGCACTCAGGACAGAGACCTGAGTTACAGATAAAAATATACAGGGTATTTGTTTATAGGTGGTGTCTGATGACATACGGCACAATGAGTTTGCCCAGTTAGAAGGCTGACTGGAAATAAAAATGAGTTAAAAACATAGAACCCCAGAACAATGATCTTTAAGGGAAAGCAAAGGAATAACAGCCTAGAGTTCCCTAGGAAAGAGAACCCAGAGGACAAAGATAAAACCAGTGTGGCACATAAACCAAGGGAGGACTGTCCCAAGAAGGAGAAAAGAATAAATTGTGTAGAGTAGGCCTGAATGTGGATGTGTACAGGACTGTCTGAGGAGGCCGGTAGGGAGGTATTTGAGAAGGCTTATCCAAAGGCTTTTGGCTAAAGAAGAGAGGCCTTTCTTCACATGTGCGCCCTATCAAGAGAAAGACAGCTACAGAAGCCAAAGTTTTTTCATTAGGAACTCTGAAACAGGGGAGGCCAGCTGTACTGGGTTTTGTTTTTTTTTTCACATCCAGATAAGAAAGTTAGAAAGAGCCAAGAAGATCCTCTTATTCTTTCATACACCACAGCATGGCTGTGGGATATTATTTTTAGCAGTTCTAGAGATCTGGGATATTTGGGAATATCACCTTCGCGTAGACATCAAGGGCCAAAGGACACCAATAGCAGTGAATAGTAGGTAGATGAATCAAATTTCTTTAAAAATGCAAATGAAGAAACCAAACTGCAGCAAAGTTTTAAGTAAACCTGGGCTTTGTGACATAAAACTGGGAAGGACAAAAAAGGATTCATAGTCAAACACTGTATTCAGAGTACATTTCTCTCTCTCTCTCTCTCTCTCTCTCTCTCTCTCTCTCTCTCTCTCTCTGTCTCTGTCTCACTTCAGCTTTCTCTATATGTTGACTCATTCTCTTTGTCTTCAAATAGCTTCCTTCATACATTATGTGTAACACAGAGAGAGAGAGATTCTATCTATTCTATTTGAGAAGGGGCGAGGACGAGTGATTGCTGGTAGACCCAGGCATTTCTTCCAGCTTAGCGACCCGGAAGAAAAATGAGGTACTTCTCTTCCTGCTTCATTATTTTAAAATCCCAATGAAATCACCAATACACTCAGTTTGGCCACTTTTTTTTTTAATCAGTCTCGAGTCTCACTCTGTGCCCAGACTAGAGTGCAGTGTCACAATCAGTTTCCACAGACTTGACTTGTTGGGCTCAGGCAAACCTTTTGCCTCAGCTTTCCAAGTAGCTGGGACTACAGGCATGTTCCACCATGCCTGGCTAATCTATCTATCTATCTATCTATCTATCTATCGAGACGAGGTCTTTCCATGTTGCCCAGGCTGGTCTCCAACTCCCAGGCTCAGGCAATCCTCTCAATTTAGCCTCCCAAATTGCTGGGATTACAGGTGTGGTGAGCCATCCTGCCCGTCCTAATCGGCCACTTCTTATACCAATCTTTGTGCTTGTCTCACTGGCTAAACTCAACTACCAAAGTCAATGAAGTCAGGGAGAAGCTGTTTCTCCAAAGCTATAAGTTTTCTGAAATCAGAATAAGGGGAAAAGGAGCCCTGTATGTCTAAAAATGAAATACAGCTTATTCACATGAATTGGTTCGGTTAGTGAAGAAGGATGGATTACAAGACTTAAGTGCTGCCTGCCTCAGGTTAGACAAGAGTAAGAATTTAAAAGGCATTCATTAATGATCATTATTTATGGAATTCCATTATTTGTGGAATTCATTAATGATCATTATTCATCTGTAAACAAGGCACTTTCAAGCAATGGTTTAAAAAAAAAAAAAAGACCAATGGCAGTGAGGAGTGAATTGAAGGTGACAAAGTATAAACAGAAACAGACAGGACATTTTTTAAAAATACTTGCTATCTTACTATTACACAATTATTTTCCTTCACTCAAATTTAAACTTTTACACTTCAGCTAAAGAATTCATTAGACTTTGCTCAAATCTTAGAAGCACAAAATTGAGCGAGTCATTTAACTTCTTTGACTCTATTCCTTCATTTGTAAAGTGGAATAAACATGCTTATCACAGGGTATGAGAATTAAGTGAAATTAACACATTATTTGCTGGCAGAGAGTTCTTGAAAACAGTTTACTCTATCTTAAATGTTCTCAGGTAAATATAATGTCAGCTGCTGAGAGACTAACAAGCATTTTAACAAACTTAAAATTTCTCCATTTGATCAAGCTCTTTTAAGATTTGTTCTCATGCCAAGTTTTAGCTTTTATTTCTCTTTAGCTTTTGTTTCTCTGATAAACTTAGATTTGTTTGTTTTTTAATAAAGTTTTGTTTTTTCTCATTTACTAAATAGAGAGAATTGAGTTAGAACAGTCACCCATTTAAACTGGTAAGGCTCAGTTTACACTCTTTAACCCATATTAAGACCAGAAATCTGCTCTTAATGATCACACAGATAGATATATAAGGACAGCTACAATCAATCTCTTGTGGATGCCAACTGAACAAATCCATATGAATAAACTGGATTTCATCTGTCTTTATGAATGGGCAAAGATTATCTAACTTATGAAATGTCTGCTCAGAAGGTATACTATAAATGCTGCAATGAGTTAGCAAAGTGATGGGAACTCTTATCCACAATCCCAAATCAGAATCATAAGATTTTGGGGGAATCAGAAATAAGGTTCTAATGAAAGCCATTTTTCGATACTCAAAGTAACACATAACGTGACTTCTCTAGTAAAAGGACATTTGAACTATATTTTCAATGCATATTTAACTTTATCAAATCAAACACACAGTGATAAAATATTGCCTCCAAATGAGCCACACTAAAGGTTTTGAGCAAAAGCACTGATTGTCTCATAATTTTGAGTCAAAATAAACATTAAAAAATTGATTATCACTAATGCTAACAAAACTTCAGAATTTTTTAATCGAAAGCTTTAAAAATGTCGATCTTCATCAAGTTTAAATTTTTACAAATTAATATTTTAAGAAAAAGTAAAATTAGGAAAATCATCACAAAATGCAATCTTTGAGCAACAACTGACCACAATGCATAAAACAAACACAACACTGTCTTCCAGCTGATAGACAATTGTCCCTTTTGAGTAGACTAAACACAATTCTACTAGGTATAAAGGGTGGAAACCCTGAAAGGAAAAAATTAATCACGTGGGTTTTTTTTTCTTTTCTTCTATAGGAAAACTTGAAAAATATACGTGCAGTAAGGTAGAAAAAATGCAGAAATTAGAGCCAGGGACTTGAGTTCTGATACTACTAGCTGTAGCTTTAATATACTATGTGGCCTTGAATAACCCTTAACATCATAGAGACAGTTTCCCTAACTAAAACATTGGAAGTTAGTGACAACTAGATAACTTCTAAGGTCATTTTTTTAGCTCTGGCATTCCATGTATAGAGACACCAAATTTGTCAAGAGTGAACCAAGGAATGCATAAGCAAACCTCAGACACTGTAGACACATATTTAATAACAGTATTTTTCAATGTTTTCAAAGACCAACGTCAAAGGTTTTACATATATTAATACAAATTTTTTAAATGATCACGCAGGGTTTACAAATGAGGGAACTAAAGCACGAGAAAGGTTAAGTGACTTCAAATGTCAGACTCCTAGATACAAAGTCATTGTTCTTTCACAAACCAAATATTTTGTTCAGGTTATGGATTGTTAACAGCATCTAACTGAAAATGACTATATTTCAGCCCTTACACACCGAGACAATTATAGTGGACTGAAACTCATAAATTCATAAAACCTTTCACTTCTTGATGTAAAATCCCCCGGTAATTGCAATGAATATAGAGGTGGGTGTTTACATAACTGGTATTATTGGGGGTGGGACACTTTCAATGTCAAATTTTCAAAGCAAATGTTATTAAAACAAATTCAGATTTAAAATAAAAACAAGGAATTTTAAAGCTCTTCAATTTCAGAACTTTTAGTTGTTGTTTTCTTTTTCCAGAAACAGAAGTTCAAAAGACCTAAGTGATGGCTGCTGCAAAGTATTCCCCTTCCACATGCCACATATAACGTGATTATGAGCCTTGTAAGATGTACGGGCTGGTATAGTCCAACCTTTCTCTTAATAACAGCCACCTAAAATGTGCTTTTGTATGTAGCAAAATAAAATATATGGAACCGGAGAATGTAGCGGTTTTATTTCAAACTGCTTTATTTTACTAGCAAGAACTATTAAAATTCTCAATGGATTCCACGTTTACTTTGGGAAATCTTTACATGCCACCCTAGGACAGAGATCACAGGTGAACTGAGAGCAAAGCAAGTGAGTCAGAGGAAACGGATGTCTGATGGGCTGAAGGGTAATGATATGGTTTGCATATAATTGAAATTACAAAGTATTATTTGCTTCAGAGAGTGATAAAATATTCTGGCCAGGGCTGGGCGCGGTGACTCAAGCCTGTCATTCCAGCACTTTGGGAGGCCGAGGAAAGTGGATTGCCTGAGCCCAGGGGTTTGAGACCAGCCTGGGCAACTTGGTGAGACCTCATCCGTACAATAAATGACTTTTAAAAAGCTAGCTGGTTGTGATGGCATGTGTCTGTAGTTCAAGCTATTGGAGGCTGAGGCGGAAGGATTGCTGGAGCCCAGCAGGTCCATGCTGGGGTGGCTGTGAGTATGCCGCTGCACTCCAGCATGGGCAGCAAAGTGAGACTCAAACTAAAAAAATTTTTTAAATAAATAAATAAATAAATATATGTATATACAATATTATATTATATTATATTATGGCCAATTTAAGAGTAACTAGCTTAAAAGGGAAGTAGAACATTGGAGAGATTATTGTAATAGGAGATAAAAGATGAAAACTCTTTCCATTGACTCTAATAACTCTTTTGGGAACCACCTGTTATTAAAATTTTCTAAACCTGCTTAAATCTTGCTCTGGGTCACATACAAGCAAACTGCTATGCCCTTAGTCAGGAATACAAAAGAAATCTGGTCAGTGTGGAATACAGTAATTGGTCCAAGCCTTCTCCAGAATTTCTCTGAGATTTTAAACCTACAAGGTTTACATGTGGAACATTATATTGTTCTGAATCCTTAGCAAGGAGTATAAAAAAAGTCAAGAGCCTAATTGTTTGGGCTACAGCTTGCAGTATGATGCTGAATAAGAGTGATGAAAGTGGACATCTTTGTCTTGTTCCCAATCTCAGAGGAAAATCTTTCCATTTTTCACCATTTAGTAGATGTTAGCTATGGGGTTTTCATATATGATCTTTATGTTTAGGTAATTTCCTTCTATTCTTCATTTGTTGAGAATTGTTGTTTGTTTGTTTTTTAAATCATGAAAGAGGTTTGAATTGTGCCAAATGCTTTTTCTGCATATATTGAGCTAATCTATGGGGTTTTGTCCTTTATTCTGTTAGTGCGTGTATCACATTAATTGATTTTTATATGTTGAAACATCATTACCTCTAAAGTATAAATATCACTTAACTGTGGTCCTTTCAATGTGCTGTTGGATTCATTTTTCTTATATTTTGGATTGTTAACAACATCTAACTTAAAATGACTATATTCCAGCCCTTACACACCGAGACAAGTAAAGCAGACTGCAACTCATAAATTCAAAAAATCTTTCACGTCTTGATGTAAAATCCCCTGGTAATTACAATAAAAATAGAAGTGAGCGTTTATGTAATTGGTATTATTGGAAACATAATTCGACTCTCAAGTGTGGAATTTTCAAAGGAAATGTTACTAAAATGAATTCAGATTTAAAATAAAAGTAAGGAATTTCAAAACTCTTCAATTTCAGAACTTTTAGTTGTTGTTTTGTTTTTGTGTGTTTTTTTCTTTTTTTCATTTTCCAGAAACAGAAATTCAAAAGAGCTAATTGGTGGCTGCTACAAAGTATTCACCTTCCACAGAGAGTAGAACGGTAGTTTCTAGGGACTGGGGAGAGGGGCAAGTGGGGAGTCGTTATTCACTGGATGTCAAGCGTCAGTTATGCAAGATGAGTAAGTTCTAGAGATCTCTTGTACAACCTCTTGTCTATAGTTAACCCTACTGCATCATACACTTAAAGACTTGAAAGGGGAGATCTCATGTTATATGTTCTTACCACAATAAAAGTAATTAATTAATTTTTTAAAAAATTAAAACATAGCCAAAGATAGCACAGAAATGGAGGAGGATTTTTGCATCGATGTTTATCAGGAATATTAGCCTGTAGTTTTCTTGTAATACCTTCATGTGGCTTTGGTATCATGAATCATGCGGGCCTCATAAACTAAGTGTGGAAGTGATCACACTTCAATTTTGTTAGAACAGTGTGAGAAGAATTGGTATTAATTCTCCTTTAAATATTCGGTGGAATTTACCAATGAAGGCGTATGGTCATGAACTGATAAAGAAAGTGCAGCATGTATCTACCCTGGAATTTTATTCAACCTAAATAGAGAAGGAAATCCTGTAACATGCAACAGCATGGATGAACCTGGAGGACATTATGCTAAGCTAGTCTCAGAAGGACAAATACTGTGTGATTTCACTTACATGAGAAATAAAATTGTCAAATTCATAGAAACAGAGAGTAGAATGGGAATTTCTAGGAGCTGGAGAGAGGGGCAGTTGAGGAGTTGTTATTCGCCGGATGTCAAGTGTCAGTTAAGCAAGATGAGTAAGTTCTAGAGATCCCTTGTACAACCTTATGCCTATAAATAACAATACTGCATTGTACACTTAAACATTTGGAGGGGTAGATCTCATGTTTTATGTTCTTACCACAATAACAGTAATTGATTGATTGATTGATTGACTGATTTTAATTAAAACATAGCCAAGATAGCACAGAAATAGATGTCAAGGATATATCCTTGACTTAAAAATATTAAATATATGGTAATATTTTTATATTTCATATAATTTCAAGTCAAGAGCCAACATCACATTTATTAATGATAATCCTAAAATCAGGAACAAGTTAAAGACATTCATGATTGTCACCATTATTTGACATCGTTTTGGAATACTAATGTAATTAGACAAGAGGAAGAAACAAACACCATGAACATAGGCAAAAGGAAGATTTCAGAGGTTTGTTAGCTAAGGACCAAGTTCTCTTCACTCAAGAATATCTATAATTGATTGACTGGGCACAAACGCTGTGCAATAAAACATATATTAATTGCTTCCATCTCTAGTAGCAGGCGGTGGCTTACTCAAGAGCCAGTCCTTAACAAAATACCGTTAACAAATGAAACTACACAGAATGCAATGTTGCGTGCATTTTGCTGAAGTAAGATTGCTTGATTTTTCATTTCCTCAGAGTAAATGTTCTGAATGGTCTCAAATGTTCAAGGGAAACTAGCAAGAGCCTATATTCACCTTAACAAGACATTTCCACTTTTTTCTGTTTGTTTTTTTTTAATCTATGCAACTCATGTGTTATAACTAGCCCAGGGTGATACTATAAACTGGGGCCTGAGTTAGGGGAAGTGAACAGTAACCATAAGGCAGTTGCATATACTAATACAGCAATTAGGATGCTGAGCCTTGGACATGAGACCCCCTGGGTAGGGCCAGAGTAGTCAGTGAGCACAGTAAATTTTCAATGGTATCCATTAAAAGAACTGAAATAGATGGTGTAAATTCTAAACCAATAAAAAGAAAAAAGGGAATAGGCATAATAAATTGTACCCCACATCTTTAAAATAAAAATATATTCAAATTTAAAAATTTAAAAAATTTAATGCAATCGAGTCAAAATAAAAGGAAAGAAAGCATAAGCAACAACACTACAGTAGAGAGAAAACAGCACAGATGGAAATCAAATAATAGAAAAAAATCTAAATATATAAATAGTCACTGACTAAATTTGTAAAGAGAGATTTTTATATCAGATGAAAACATTCGCCTATATGCTTTTTTATGACACATTACACGTAAGAATATGAAACATTGTAAAGAAAATGAATAGGAGAGCATATTATAGGTAAAAACTAGCAAAAAGAAAGCTGGACTGACTTTATTATTGATCCAAGTAAATATTAGGGGGAAAAATTCCAAACTAGTGTACACCAATAAAAATGCTTGAAATATATGAGTAATATTGTAATAAGAAAGAAAAAAGAACTTCCAGATAACAAGGAGACATTGAAAACTCTACTTTTATAATATCAGATTTCAAAGCTTAGCTCTTAATAACTGATATATTATGTAGATTTTAGAAATTAATAAGTGCATAAAAATGGAAACACAAGTATAAATCTTGAACTAATAACAAATAAATGAATTGCCAAGCAATTTGAAAATACGTATTCTTTTCCATCACACACGGCATTTACAAAAATTCACCACATACTAGTTTGTGAAGCATGTCTCAATAAATTTCAAAAAAAATAATGTTTTCTTATCACAGTCTAACTAAATTTAAAAAAGAAGAAAAATAAAAAATGAAGTCCACGTATTTGGTAATTTAAAATTCTTCAAAACAGAAAAGGGTATAAGAGGAAAACAAAATAAAAATTAAATATACTCATAATTCTGTAATTTAAAAGGCTGCATATCAAATCCACTGTGCAAGAAAGTTTGTCATATTTTTAAATTGAACTAAACATAATTTTACTACACAATCCAGCAATCTCGCTCCAAGTATTTACTCTACTGATTAAAAAACTTATATATCTACACACAGAAAGCTGACGTGTGAATATTTATAACAGCTTCATTTGTAATTTCCAAAAAGTGGAAAAAACTGAGATATCCTTCAGTAGATGAACAAATAAGCCAACTACACTTTAACCATACAGTGAAATACTATTTAACGGTAAAAAGAAATGAGCTCTCGAGCCAAGAAAAGGCATGGATGAATGAATCTTAAATACATATTGCTAAGTAAAGATGCCAGTCTGAAAAGGATACAGATTATTTGATTTCAACAGTATGTCTAATAACGTTGAGCATCTTTTTTGTGTTTATTTGCCATCAATATATTCTCTTAGGTAAAATGTTCATTCATATCTTCTGTTGACTTTTTAAATTAAGGATTTGACAATTGAAATCATAAAAAGATAACACTGTACCTTATTAGAACGACTAAAAATAGAAAAGACTGACCTTCCCAAGTGTTCACAAGGATGAGAAAGATCTATAAATGTCATATGTCGCTGAAGGACTGTCAAGTGGTAAAACCACTCTGACAAAACCAACCGTCTGTCAATTTCTTAAACATATTCTTACATATAATCTACTCATTCTACTCCTAGGTATTTATCCAAGAGAAAAGGAAATCTATGTCCATACAAAAACTTGTACGTGAAGCATTCCTAGCAGTTTTTTTACTTTTCTTTTCTTTTTTTTTTTTTTTTGAGTTGGACTCTCACTCTGTCTCCTAGACTGGAGTGCAGTGGCTGCTCCTGGTCACCGCTGGAACTACAGGCGCGCACTACCACACCCAGCTAATTTTTTTGATTTATTGTAGAGATGAGGTCTCGCCAAGTTGCCCAGGCGGGTCTCGAACCCGCGGGCTCAGGCAAATCCACTCACCTCGGCCTCCCAAAGCGCGGGATGACAGGCTGAGCCACCGAGCCCGGCAGTTTTATTTCTAATAGTTCCAAACTGGAAACACATGTCCATCAACATATGAATGAGTAAACAAATATTGGGACCAAGCATGGTAACTCAGACCTGTAAACCCAGCATCTTGGGGGCCAAGGTGGGAGGATCACTTTTGGCCAGGGGTTCGAGACCAGTCTGGGCAACATAGTGAGACCTCATCTCTACAAAAATTTTTAAAACCCAGTTGAGTGTAGTGGTGTGCATCTCCAGTTCCAGCTACTCGGGGGGCTGAGGCAGCAGGATCACTTTAGCATAGGAGTTCAAGGCCGAGGTGAGTCATTACCGCACCACTGCATCCCGGCCTAGGAGACAGAGTGAGACCCCCAACCCAAAACAACAACGACAACAACAAATTTTGGTATACTATTCAATGAAAAACTACTTATTAACTAAAAAGAATGAACTATTGATACATATCCCAGGATAGCGAAATCTCAAGTTCATCATGCAGAGTAAAAGAAGCCAAAGAATACTAGTTGTAACACAATAAAGCTGTTGAAAAATACATACCAGAAAAAAAGGTAGGGGGGCGGGAGGCAGGTTAAATATGATTGGGATGTGTTATAATTATTGATGCTAGGTGATAGGCTCATAGGTTTCATTCTATTATTGTCTTCTTTTGTGCAAGTTTGAAAATTTTCTATCAGTAAAAGTTATTTTAAAATGAGCTTCTGTTTAAAAACAAAAACCATAAAGAAATTGAAAACACAGGACACAAACGTAGCAGAGGCTTCTAGCCTAATAACTGACAATGGATCGACATGCAAGTTTACCTCTATTTCAATTCACATAGATAAAAATATTTTTCTCAACTTGAACTCACCAACGTGATAAGCACCCAGACCAAGTAATAGACCATCACCAGTCTCTCATAAGTCCCACCACCACTGTATCCTTTCCACAAGATCAACACTCTTGTACCTATCACCATGCATCAGTTTTGCCTATTATACAATATATAAATAAATCACATAGGATGTACCCTTTTTGTGTGTCTGGTCCTATCAATCTTAGGATTGTGAGATTCATCGTGTTTTGTGATTGTGAAGATGAGTTCATAATGATGGCTCTGTATTACCACATGGATGATTCTTGCCTCCTCCCTTGCTTATCTGTGAATCCCAACTCTAAGAATGAGAAATCTACTTTCCACGATTCATCATCCATTAGCTCAAGACGGTTTATTCTTATTGCTGTGAGGCATTTCATCATGAGAAATATATACTTATCCATTTTAGTGTTGATAAGCATTTTGGTTGTTTCAATTTTGGGTCATTTTGTGCTGCGGGTTACATCTCGGTGCATGTCTTTTAATGACAATATATATCGATTTGGATATATGCAGGAGTGACATTGGTAGACCATTGGCTACACAATTGCTGCTTATTGCAGATAAACTGCCATTCACTCATTGCAAAAACAATTTTCCAAAGTACTCAGACAAATGTACACTTCAACCAGCAGTATATAGTTACTCCAATGGGTGTTTAACAATGATTCATTTTACTTTTTAAATAAAATTACTTGTAAGAGTTTTAAATTTACAGAAAATTTGCAAGTGGTTCAGATTTCCCATTGTCCTGCATCCAGTTTCTTCTATTATTAATATCTTTACATTAGTACAACACATTTGTTATATTTTATGAATTCATAGTAATACATTTTACTGAAGCCCATAGTTTCTTCAGATTTCCTTAGTTTTCCCCTAATGATCTTTTTCTTTTTCAGGATCTTATCCAAAATACTGCATTACGTTTAGTCACCAAATCTCCTTAGGCTCTACTCGACTATGAGAGTTTCTTCTTTTTTGCTTTTCTTATTTCTGATGACCTTGACATTTTGACATCTGAATACTGGTTGTGTATTTTGTACAATATTCCTTAACTGGGATTTGCCATATTTTTTTTCATAATTTTGGAAGGAAGATCACACAGGTAAAGGGCAATTTTCATCATGTTATATAAAGGGTCTATATCATCAACATACTTATCACTATTGATGTTAATTTTGATCATCTAGATAAACTAATGTTTGGTAGATTTCTACACTATAAAATCATCTTTTTTGGCCCATTTTTCATACTGCACTCTTTGGAAGGAAGTAGCTGTGTGCAGCTCACCTTAACGAGCCAAGTATCTTGAAGGTGGAGTATCCACATGCATTATTTGAATTTTTCCTGTATGGGAGATTTATCTCATCTCTCACATTTATTTATTTACTCAAAGAATTTATATTAAGATAGACCCATGACTATTTATTCTATATTTTAGGTTATAATCCAATGTTATTTTGTTTTGTTGCTCAAATTATTCCAGTTTTAGCCATTAGTAGTTCTTTCCGTTGTTTCTTGTGTCCCTTTGACATACTTCCTTCTTTGTGAGTTTTGTTTGTTTGTTTAGAATTGCCTTACTTTCTGGCACTGCAAGATATTTTAGTTGAATCTTGTATATTTTTTCCCTGTTCCAGATCAGTCATTTCTCCAAGGAGCCCTGTTTTCCTTTACTGGAGAATGGTATTAGAAACCTGAAATCTAGATATTAGGTGTACTCAATGCAACTTGGGTATCATTGTATCTAAGCTGATCTTTTCTGCAGATAGTGGTAGAAAATATATGAATGCACACCAAACCATATATATATATATATATGTATATACTTACATATTATTCACATTCATACCTATAAATATTTATATATGTATCCATCTATACCTAATTAAGTTAAGCATGAGTTCATCATGATGGCTCCATATCCATTCCATTACCACATGGATGGTTCTTGCCTCCTCCCTTGCTTATCTGTGAATCCCAGCTCTAAGAATGAGAAATCTGCTTTTCACTAATCATCATCCATTTTCTTTCTTTTTTTTTTTTTGAGTTGGAGTCTCTGTCGCCCAGACTGGAGTTCAGTGGCCGCTGCTGGGCTCCGGCGATCCTTCCGCCTCAGCCTTCCAAGTAGCCGGAATTACAGGCGTGCGCTACCACGCCCGGCTGATTTTTTGATTTATTGTAGAGATGAGGTCTCGCCGCCCAGGCGGGTCTCGAACCCGCGGGCTCAGGCAATCCGCTCACCTCGGTCTCCCAAAGTTGCGGGATTACAGGCTGAGCCACCGAGCCTGGCTCATCCATTTTCTTACTTGTTCATGTAGAGCCGCATCAGAATACTCACCCATAAACCTCATGGAAATATTTCTATCAATTTTCATACAGTTTCGCTTGCCTTTCGTTGTATAGACTCTATGATTTACAAAGTTACTTAGCCCTACCTCTTTTAATGAGGTAGTTTTATACATTTGTAATGCAGTTAGATTGCATTGTCACTTTCTGCATTCTATCCAGAAATTCTCCCTAACCCCAAATGATTTTCTTTTTATTCACATTCCTTAAAGGGTATATTCTCTGGACTATAAACTTCTAAGGGTTTTGACAAATGCTTAATGTCATGTGTTTACCATTACTGTGCAATAAATTGTATCACCATCTTAAAAATACCCTCTGTGCTTCACCTATTCAAACTTTACATCAGACATCCCAGACCTCTCACAATGATTTATCGTTTTACAGCGACGATAGTTTTGCATTTTAGATTTTACATTTGTTCACCATTAATTACAATATTAGCTCTAGGTATTTAATAGGTGAGCTTTATCAGATTGAGGAAGTTATTTTCTATTCTTAGTTTACCAAGAGTTTTTGTTAGAAATAAAAAGCTAAAATAGTGAACTGCTTTTCAGCATCTATTGAGAAGCTCATGTGTGTTTTTTTTGCTTTTAAAATTTTTAATATGGTGAGTTGTATTGATTGTTTTTCAAGTGTTAAACCAGCCTTGCATTCCTGCAGAAAGCCCTATTTAGTAATGAAGTATTCTCTTTTTAGCAGGTTATAGGATTTGATATGCTAAAAATTTTAAATTTGATAACCATGACATCTATCCTCATAGAGGTGTTAGCCTGTGGTTTGTCTTTCTAGTAATACCTTTGTCTTGTTTTGATACATGATAATTCTGGCCTCATAGAATAGGCCAGAATTCTAAGTCAATCCCAGTATTTTGGGAGGTAGAGGTGAGTGGATTGCCTGAGCCCATGTGCTCAAGACCAGCCTGGGCAACTTGGCGAGATCTCATCTCTACAATAAATGAAAAAATTAGCCAGGCATGGTAGTGCGTGCCTGTAGTTCTGGCTACTTGGAAGACTGAGGCAGAAAAATCACAGGAGCCCAACAGATCAATGCTTGGATGGCCATGAGTGTGACACTGCACTCTAGCCTGGGCAAGAGAGTGAGACTCCAACCCCCCCCCAAAAAAAGGTATCCCTCCTCTAAAATTTCTGGAAGTGTTTATGAAGAATGGCCATTATTTATTCCTTAAATATCCAGTAAAATTCACAATTGAAGTCATCTGGACTGAAAGCTTCTTAGAAGAAAGTTTTTAATTACAATTTCAGTATTTGTAATACATACAGTTCTATTCAGGTTGTCTATTTTTTCTTGAGTGATTTTTGGTAATGCGTGTCTTTCACAGATGTTGTCTAATCTGTGAAAAGTAAAGGTGCTCAAGTATTTATCCTATTGATGTATGGAGAATCATAGTCTAATATCTTAACTCTCTTTCCTAATATTGATAATTTGTGACTTCTCTCTTTTTAAATTCTAATTAGTTTGACTTTTATAATTTTATCTATCTCTTCACAGAATTAGATTTTGGGGTTATTGATTTTCTCCATTGTTTTTATGTTTTCTATTTCATTGATTTCTGTTTTGATATTATTTACTTTGTTTTGCTTAATTAGAGTTTAATGACTTTTCATTTTCTTAAGATGGAAGCCTATGTTCTATAGCCTGTTAAAAGGGATGATGCATGCTGTCCTTTTTTCCTAAATCGGGATTCTTAAAGTCAGATTTTTTTTGTCAATGAAAAAAGTACTTATATTTAAGTAAAAATGTATAGCTAGCCTCTCTGCCTCTACATCCTAGGCTCTCCAAACTAGTCTGCAAACATCCAGAGTTTCGGTCTTGTGGGTACACTCCCAAGTAGAATAATGTCAGTGTAGAAAAGAACTTAAAGATCATGTAACTTAACAGAAAAGAGGAATGTGTCTGTATAATGTCACACAGTAAATTGGGAACAGAGCCACAGTTAAAACTCATGACTCCAGACTTTATACCTAATCTTTTTCTACTGTATTACGCTATTTCCTAACCTTGTCCCATTAAGTTGTCATCGTGTAAACTATATGTAATGTCCCTCTCCAAAATGACACATTTTAGATAAATTGATATAATAACTTGTAAAATAATACAAGGTAAATTTATCATATTTTAAAAATTCCATACATACCTTTAGTTTATACACCTCAACTTCAATACACGTCAGCCAGTTAATCCAACAGTTGATTTTACAAGCACTTGTCTTCCCAAGTCTGCAGCATAGCTGAGCACATTACATCAGTTATAGGAAAAACCACCAAAACGTGTATACATTACAATAGAAAGGTGGTTACTATTCTTTTTTAAAAATTGTTTTTGAAGGAGTAGAGTACTTTGTGTACCAGTCTCAGTCTGGGCTACAATTTTACTTTGTGTGTAGTAGTGCTCAAAGGAAGCTACTACCTATTTAAGTCACAGAAATGAAAAAGGAGTGAGAAGAAGTGAGCAAGAGGGCATGCACATTTGGTGGGAAGGGGGGGAGAGGCGAAGGAAGAAAGGAGAGAACAAGGAAAAAGTTTTGCTTGTCACCTCAGCTTTCTTCATAAACTAAAAAAGTATTTAATGATGTTCTTGAAGGTTCTAAAGAATCTAAACCACATCAATAAAATACTTCTTCAGAGAAGCTAAAAACTATTGGCTATATATTTTTATCAGTTTAATCTTAGTTATAGGTTATATAAGTAAATGGTATGACAAAGACACTAGAAAGATGTCTCTCCTCATGAGATGATGACATGTTAATTTGCTGGACTATAATGGCTATTCTACTATGAATATATACATCAAAACATATTGCGCACCTCAAATATGTACAATAAAAATGAATTATAAAGTAAAAATGTCCCTCGCACAAAATCGTTCCCCTTACCAATATCTTAATATTTGTGAACAATCCACTCTTTATCAAGCTTTTCAATATCCCAACTATCTTTTCTAATGAAAATTCTCTTAGAAGAATAGCATATTAGGCTCCTAATATTTTAGTAAGAAAGAATTTACTGGTCAATTTACCCACCTTACAATATTGTTGGAAATAGACCTGCTCCAGGTCATGAGTCCTAAGGAGTATAATTCAAGAATGTTACCACTAGAAACCTTAGAGATCATCTAGTGGGCATTCTCATTTTATTACTGAGAAAACATATACTAAGACATTGGTTTAATGCCACATGGTGAAAATTTTGTATTGCATTACAATTCTCTATTATTATTTACAATATAGGTCAAAACTATATCATCATTCTTTGTGCGGAAAGAAACCTGACATAGTTGACATAGTGTAGGGTGAGCTAAAAGAGATAATGTAATGTAGCCAAAAGGCATTGTGTATATTGACTTCTCATATCAAAATTTTTAGGAGGGCAACCCCCTGGGGTCCGCATCCACTGTGGGAATTTTTCTGTCTTCTCAATAAATCCTGCTTTTAAAAATTAGCAAATAATTATTATCCCCATTGTAAAGATGAAAAACTAATCTTCAGAAACTATGTAAAATGCCCATTGTCACACAACTAGTGTTAGGTTCAGGAACTTAGGTTCCAAGTTTTTCTGACTTCAAAGCCAAAGTACTCTTTTTTTAAAAAAAATTTTTTTTAAAAAACTTCATATTTGGGACGTAGCATTCAGTAAGATTCTAAATCCAGCACTCTTTCTCTGAAAGTACTTAGTATCAGGGATGTACATACCTCTTAGTAAATGCCAGCACCCTCTTCCTAGTGTATCCCTTCAAAAACATTTACTGAGTATTTATCTGCCATTCACTATGTAGAACCCTGGGAATACAGAAAAACTGTATACTCTGTGCCTGTAAGGAATCGCCTGTCTAGCGACAGACTCTCCTTGACCAAACCTTAGTCAAGCTTTTCTAAGCCCTCTATTCTTCAACCTTCCTCTGTCCTTGTTGGGTCTGCATGGCCCAGTTGTAGCGAGAATCTTGCAACTTAGTTTACAGACTATTCTCTACCCTTAATATCATGTTATCACCCTCGGTGTGTTGTCAAATTCCTCATCATCCACCCTTAGTATCTGCTCACCCTAGCCAGCATTCAGCAAGAATTTTGTCAAGTTTAACTGGTAGATCCCATGCCCCTGATGGTTCCTCTTAGTAATTTTCCAGCCACTG
>JAPVLO010002991.1:0-147838 GCA_027257055.1 Cephalopachus bancanus
ATGGGTGTTATTTCTAAATTATTTCAACAGCTATGTATTAGCAACTCCCATACACAAGGCACTAACCTGAGAGATGCAAAGGATATATAGAAATGTATAGGACATTAAGTGTGCCTACTGAGAGACAGGTTGCACGACTCTGTAGGGTTTCTGCACATCTTGTTCTGGATCTTTTCAAGAATGTTAGTATAGTGATCAGCCTTAAAAGATAGAAATAATATTTTCCTTTAGAACAGAGGGCAGTTTCTGTACTGTCGTATATAACAAGGGCAATGTCTATCTGTGGTGGTAAAGGCAGATCAGTTTTGTTTGATAAAAAATTTTTTCCCTAACCTCAGGGGTTCTTAGCTACAGCATGAGCCCATTGAGTCTGCAGCATCCACCCTGGCCAATCTTGAGTCACCCAATAATATCTGGGGGACAAGGAAAGCTGATGTGACATGAAGTTCATGCTGCCTGCTGTGCCAGGAGTAATCAATTTTTAGTTTCTGATTCAGGAGTCTCTTGTCTTCTGCCAGTATCCATGATATTGTAGTAGGGGCTGGGCTCAGTGGGGCTAAGCCTATAATCCCAGCATTTTGGGAGGTTGAGACAAGTGGATTGCCTGAGTCTGCGGGTTCGCAGCCAGCCCAGGAAATTGGTGAGACCTCGTCTCTACAATAAATCACAAAATTAGCCAGGCATGGTAGCGTACACCTGTAGTTCTGGCTATTTGGAAGACTGAGGTGGAAGGATCACCAGAGCCCAGCAGGTCAATGCTGTGGTGGCCGTGAGTATGCCACAGCACTCCAGCCTGAGTGACAGAGCAAGACTCCAACTCAAAAAAAAATTGTAGTAGGATAACTTGCTAACTTTCAAGTAGTTAACATCTCAGACCCTCACAGTTCTTAGAAGTGCCATTGAGAAATTTACTATTTAACAAGAAGGTAAGAAATGTACACAGGTAAACTACAATAACCACAATATGTTATAATTGTGACAATAGTCACCCAAAATACTATAGAGAAGGACAAAATTGACTCTGACCAAGAGACAATTTCATGTAGTCAGTTCAAGATGAGCCTTGGAGAATTTTCGAGGGAGGGGAAAGAACTTGAATGAGAAAAGGAAAGCATAAAATTCTATTCCTGTTTTTCTGACTGTTCTGTCTTATACTGGGTTCTCCTCTGTGACCCTCAAGTGTCGGTATTCCCTAAGATTCTGTCATTTGTCCCACTGCTCTTTGTAATCTGTATTCTTTCTTGGGGAATTGCATCTAGTCCTATGACCTAAAATGTGAATTTCTGTCCCTAATTTATTTCCAAGTTCCAGATCCTTATTACCAGTTGTCTATTTCACATATTTTATAGGTGATCCAAATTTAACATGTCCAAGTTAAACCAATTCTCTCTCTTGCCCTGACATATTCACTAGTCTCTTCCTCCTCCTGTTAATGAAATAATCATTCCCAAGACCCCAAACAAAAAATCCACAAGAAATTCACATTCTTAGGCAGTCATGTCATCAGAATAGAGAAATCCAGTTTAATGGTATCAGCCCGAGATAAACAATGCTGCTAGAATCAGTGTTGAGCCTGTAAATAAAAACTACTCTGACCTGACAGCCATTCTGTCCCTTCAAGGTGGCTTTGCTGTATCTCTGCTCTGATTTGTCATGAGTTGACTTGATAGCTCAGTATTATTTTTCTTACTTCAGAGTTTCTATTAATTCCTCACAATTCTCTCCATATGCTAATTATATGCCTACCCATATTAGATTCTTCACAGTTAGATATGTTTGCCATCCAATGGATTCATGATAACTTTTGGAGAATTGTTATGCCCCATAAGAATTAATAAATAAGCTCCGAGGATTTTACCTCCATAATAAATATCTTATATCTGTCTCCTTATTTCCACTTCTGGAAAAATATTGTCCTAGTTAAACACTTAATCATCTGTCACCAGCTTCTAGTGCATTCTACCTTTCCTCTCTCTCTCTCTCTTCAGTCTTAACCTCTTCACATCTATCTTATATATGTTCGCCAAAATTCAGACCTGCTCTGGTTAATTCCCTGTTGAAGATCCCCCTGTAGCTGCCATCACTAGCACTGTAAATCATCTATTACGGGTCCTGAAGATAAAGTCCAAGTTCTGTCATAGGACAGACGAATCTCTCCATGATCTGAATTCTAACTCTCCAGATTCATCTCAGCCACTTCCTAATTCAAACCTCAAGATACAGGAAAACCAAACTCATACAGTGTGCTACCTCTTGCCTCGATGCTAATTCTCACACTGTTCCTTTTACTTTTCTAGTCCTTTCCCCACGCCTTGTCTTGACTGGGCAGACTATAGCTTGCTTCTCTTGATGTTGTCTCCCAATAACTATTATAAATATTTTTTCTTCTCCTATAAAACTTCAGACAAGCCGGGCTCGGTGGCTCAGCCTGTAATCCCGCGCCTTTGGGAGGCTGAGGTGAGTGGATTGCCTGAGCCCGCAGGTTCGAGACCCGCCTGGGCAGCGAGACCTCATCTCTACAATAAATCAAAAAATCAGCCGGGCGTGGTAGCGCATGCCTGTAATTCCGGCTACCCAGAAGGCTGAGGCGGAAGGCTCGCCGGAGCCCAGCAGGTCGAGGCTGCGGTGGCCGGGAGCGGCCACTGCATTACAGTCTGGGCGACAGAGTGAGACTCCAATGCAAAAAAACAAAAAACAACAAAAAAAACACTTCAGACAAGTTAAAAAGATAATAGATAAATTAGGACATATTAATGTTTTCAATTTGGCATATTTGGTCTGTTATTAAATGGTAAATGCAACGCATTTACAAAGGGAATTTGAAAAAAACTGGAATTCTTTTTTGAGGACAGATCTTTTATAGTGCAGAATTCCTTCATGAGGTAAATGTTTTAGGAACTCTTTGGCATCAGTGTACCAGCTAGGATTTTTGTGAGAGGCTGCATTTGGCTTCAGTGAAATTTTTTTTTTTTTTTTTTTGAGTTGGAGTCTCACTCTGTCGCCCAGACTGGAGTGCAGTGGCCGCTCCCGGCCACCGCAGCCTCGACCTGCTGGGCTCCAGCGATCCTTCCGCCTCAGCCTTCCGAATAGCCGGAATTACAGGCATGCGCTACCACGCCCAGCTGATTTTTTGATTTATTGTAGAGATGAGGTCTCGCTGCCCAGGCGTGTCTCGAACCCGCGGTCTCAGGCAATCCACTCACCTCAGCCTCCCAAAGGTGCGGGATTACAGACTGAGCCACGGAGCCCGGCTAGTGAATTTTGTTTTAAGTTGTAGGGTACAATTTAGGATTGGGTATAGAAGTGGAAATTATGCAGGTACAGTTTGGGCCTCCTTTTGGTTCCCACTTTGCCTGGTTTGAGATCAGGTACTCTATTGATGTTGCGTCCCTACCCCCAACCTGACAGTATCCCACTACTGCCGATCTGTTTCTTATAGTATTAATGGTAAATGTTCAGGGTCTGCTTATGAGTGAGAACATTTGGTACCCTGTTCTTCATTTCTGTGATAGATCACTGAGTATTACAGACCCTAAATTCATCCAAGTTGCTGCGAAGTTCATGTTTGTCCTTCTTTCTGGTTGCATAATATTCCATTATGTATATGTACCACATTTTTAAATTCAGTCCAGTTTCAATGGGCAGTATGGCTGGTTCCATGTTTTTGCTATTGTGAATAGTGCTGCACTAAATATGCATGTGAAGGTATTTTTTTGTAGAATGATTTTAGTTCCTCCGTATATTCCCAGTAGGGAGATTGCTGGGTCATATGTAAGGTATGTTTCTAGTTGTCAAATAAATCCAAGAAGACACAACCAAATGGAAAAATATTCCATGCTTATAGATAGGAAGAATCAGCATTGTTAAGATGTCCATTCTATCAAAGGCAATCTACAGATTCAATGTAATACCCATTAAATTTCCAATATCATTCTTCTCAGACCTGGAAATGACCACACAGAAATTCATATGGAAACACAAATGACCATGAATAGCCAAAACAATCCAAAGCAAAAGCAACAAAGTGGAAGGTATCACACTTCCAGACTTTAAACTTTACTAGAAGACTACAATAATCAAAACAGCCTGGTATTGTTCAGGAACATCGACCAATGGAACAGGATAGAGATTCTGGAAGCAAACCCTCAATTTCTCAACCAACTCATTTTCAACAAAGCCTCTACTAACAACCACTGGGGAGAGGAGAACCTATTCCGTAAATGGTGCTGGGAAAACTGGCTGTCCACATGTAGAAGATTGAAACAGTACCCCTACTTGGCACTATACACAAAAATCAATTCTAAATGGATCAAAGACCTAAACGTAAAATCTCAAACTATGAGAATCTTAGAAAACACAGGAGACTATTTTTCAATGCGCTTGCCCATTTAATGATGGGTGATTTACAAGAGCACCTGCCCACACCACACCAAATGTTCAGCAGTTTTTGACCAAAAACAGCATGACTCCATGCCCCTCCTCAAAAGGAAACATTTTGCTGATGTGGAAGATGTAAAACAAAAAATGGCATAAGTACTAAATAAGGCATCCAAATCGACAAGTTCAAAAATGTTTTGACCAGTGGAAAAAGCATCTCAATAGGTCTATTGCATCAAACAGAGTACTTTGAAGGTGACTGAAGTTTAAACATGTAACAATGAATACACAATTTTTTATAAATAAATTCCACTTTTTTGGAGGGGTCTCCCCTAGTATGATACTAGCGTGTAAAGTTCAAAAAAGCAAAATTGTGTACTCATTTTGCATATCTTTTCTTTTTATTTCATTTTAGAGTTGTAGGGTACAAGTGGGAATTTAATATATAAGTAAGTGGCATACACAGGTGAAGTCTGGGCTTCTAGCTGGCCCTTTCTCCCCTGATAGTGGACCGGGTACCCAGTGTGTTGCGAAGTGCCCCCTCCCTCCTTCCTGCGTCCCTCTCCTAGCAGTGTCCAGCATCTGCCGATCCCATCCTTGTGCTAGTGTGACCAGTGATTAGGGCCTGCTTATGTGGGAGAACATGTGGCTTTTTGTTGCTGAGAGTTCACTTAGTATGATGATCTCCAGCTGCATCCAAGTTGCTGCAAAGGCCATGATTTTGTGCTTGCTTTCTTTTTTGTGTGTGAATTCATTCTCATATCAACTCAACGAAAGTGACAAATAACTTGAGTCCTTGGAAGAAGGCTGATGGTACCAAGTGCAGGGGTGACCTGAAGTATGTGGTAAGATAAGGGTAAGATATTTGGATAATAGCAGGTAGGACTTCAAGTTGTCTCTACAAATGAAGTGGCAAAGAATAAAGATATCTTAATCTTCTGAGATACAAAAATAGTGCTAGATCAATGTATTTTAAAATAGAATTTGGATGGGAGTTTGGGAAGGAAAGCAGAGATATCATTCATGAGTACAGAGATGGAACTTCTAACAGAACCTAGAGAGTTTGTTTGATTGTTCTAATGGTGCCATCGCCCACTATGTTAGCTTGAAGAGTTTAGAGCACAGTGGAACTCAATGGCTTCCCTCTGCCCCCAACTCCCAATACCCCTCAGTGCCTATTTAAATACTAGTGTGATTAAGAGGGTAGATCATCTTCAGCCGGATAGTTCCCTACACGCATGTATATCTTTCACCTAGATTCAATGTTGAGGATTTTTTTTTTTTCAGAGTCTCACTGTCACCCAGGCTGGAGTGCAGTGGCAAGCTCAGGGTCACCGCAGCCTCTACCTGCTGGGCTCAGGTGATTCTTCTGCCTCAGCCCTCCAAGTAGCTGGAACTACAGGCGCACACAATCATGCCCAGCTAATTTTTTGATTTATTGTTGAGACGTCTCACCAAGTTGCCCAGGCTAGTCTCAAACCCTGAGCAATCCTCTAGCTTCTACCTCCCAAAGAGCTGAGATTATAGGTTTGAGCCACTGTGCCTGGCTGAGGATTTTTAAAAAGGCATTTGTCTTTAAAAATAAAGTCAAAAAATAGAACAAAATTACACACACAGGATCATTTTGTGGAAGAAATAAAAATGTAAGCCTGGAACAAAGGCATAAAATATATCATTATCCTCATAATTATATACTTACATATACCCCTACTGTTTCTTATCTTGACATTCTATGGCCCAGGTTCATGGGTCTATTATCAAATATTCTTGACCATTCATAGAATCACGTAGACTAATTGTTAACCACACTCAATTTTTATTACTTCTTAATACTTGTTCAAATATTTTTAAAAGCTTTTCGCCCAATTATATTAAAATAAAAAATAATGTAAAATCCTCAGTTTGGCGATTGGTGGTCTCACCTCTACTCAGTTAAGGTACTGAACAGAATGGTCACCTTCCTTTATGTGGGTACTGGTCCATCCGCCACCTTTCTGCTTCCAGGTGCTCTGGCCTTTTTCATCCTGCCTGGTGGCCAAAGCTTAGACTGGTGGGAGTCACTTCCAACTGGATGGTGGAATTGGAGGGTCGCGGTCAACGCCAAAGGAGTGATCCACCTCTGCCTCCCAGTCTTGGGCTGGACACTGTCCTGGTCTCTCTCCTTCAAGTCTGGGCCACCGGGCAGCAAGACGGGAGCCCCGCAAAAGGTCATCGTTGGGCTCCGTCCTAACGTCCCAGCCACTCTAAGGCCAGGGCGGGTGTGGGAGGGGACGGTGCCTGGCACCACGACCTAAGGTACGATCTCTGAGTTCGCTCGGCAGTTCTGGACTTCGGGGAAGGCCCTGGGCAGGGAGGGAGTCTGGGCGCGCGACGAGGCTGCAGAGCGCCTGAGCGATCTGACCCGGGAGCGAGAGCTAAAGCTTGCGGAGCGCGCCAAGTCCCGGCGCCTGTGGCCGCGGCCGAGAGCTCACCTGATCGGAGCCCGCGTGGCTTCAGGAAAGAGCGGCGGGGGCGGAGCGGGCGGCGACGGGGGGCGGGGCGGTGTCTCCACGCGCTGGGCAGACGTTGCGCGCACCTTGAGGATTCCTCGGTGCTGGGCGCGCTGCTATGGCCATTTTCGAGCCTGCGGCTTCTCACAGGCTCCGGCCGGAGGGAAGGAGGGGTGAGAGGAGGAGTAGGAGGCAAACGGGCAGCCGCCGCAGCTGCGGAGCCGGAGCCACAGGAGGAGGCGGAGCGGGAGACGCCTCAGCCACCCTGGACGCCGCCGCCGCCCGTAGCCGCGGGGCTGCTCCGAGTCCCGTCGGGGCTTGAGGGCTCGCGGGGGCGCCCCGGCCGTGTCCGCAGAGACAGCTGAGCCCGGCGCCGGCCCCCTCCCTCCCGGCCGCCTCGGCTGCCGGCGGCCGGAGATGCCCGGCACCTCCCGCGCGCCCCAAATCGCCAGCGCGAGCAGCGGCGGCCGGCCAGGCGCGGGTGGTGCGGGGGGCGAGGGAGCGCGAGGCCGGGGGAGGCGGAGAAGATGGACCCGGCGCCCTGGCTGGGCTGCAGCCTCGAGGATGTGAAGTGGGGCTCCGTGGCGGTGCCGCTCGACCTGCTGGTCAGCGCTTACCGGCTGCCCCAGATCGCGCGGCTGGACAACGGTGAGTCGCGGCCAGGGCGCGGGGGTGAAGGCGTCGGGGCGCGCGTGCGGGCGGGTCCCAGATGCGACCGAGTGGGGAGTGGGCTGCCCGTCCCGAGCGCCGGGGTTGGCCCGACCGGCCGCTGCAGCCCTGGGGCGTTGCGCTCAACTGCCCCCAGCAGCAACTACCAGAGTGATGGAAATCAGTATAGTTAAAAAGGATAGAGGGGCAACCCTTGCAGATGGTGATCTTGGTAGGGAGCATTCTCTTCCCACCCGCCTGCGAAAATTACTCAACCTGGGAAATCCTGAAGGGTTTCTTAGGCAACTTTCTTAAGAAACTAATTGTGCCCTGGGTGGCATCTCAGTTTGGGCTCTCTCTTCCCTCTCCCCGCCTCTCTGACAAGAAGCAGCAGAAATAAGAGGAAAAGCTCCTGGGTGACCAATGAAAGGGATCGCATTTCTCAGAGACCTTTAATTACCGTTTCCGTTTTTTTTTTTTTTTTTTTAAATTTTTAACCCAACTGAAAGTAATTTAGGGCTGTATGTAGAAAATGTTTTTAGCAGAAGTGATGGTATGCTTAAGGTTAATCATTAGGTTAGCATGTTTCCAGCCTGGAAAAAATTAAGTCATCAACACATATATTGATTTGGAACCTGAGCTCACAACTCAGAAGCCGGTATTCCTGAAACTGACCACCAGAAACCCACCAGACATCCCCCAACTGTTTTATTCTGCAGTGTGACATCTGCAAATAAATAGTTGCGCATATTGTCAAGCAAGCAGACACCTTTCAGTTTGACAGTTGTGACATGTAAGGTTGTTATTTAGGTGTGCTTGGTCTTCTTTTGTTTTCAACATAACTTCAGTGGGTTTTGGCTTCGTGGGATTTCAGACCATTTGCAGAAATAAGCCTGAGCTGCTGTGGGGCAACTGGAAGCACCCAGACCCAAGCCTTCAGACAAACACATCTGTGACCACAGGCCAACCCACTGAGCAGAGAGATGTCATTTCGAGTCACAGGCACTTGGATTACTCTTGCTTTCTGAGTTTAAAGTGTGTGTCACAGGAGACATACAAATGTCCAAAAGGAATTTGTATTCCATTTCATATCTGTGGGATTAGGTCACATTTGAAGCTCTGATGTGAAAAATAAGTGCAGGCAAGTTCCAGAAAGCTGGAAAACAATCTTGGCCCACTTGGTTTCGTTGTTTGGTGGTTGGTGGTAGCAGTGGGCATTGGGAATAAACTATGAGCCTTTAAACTAGTAATGAAGTGTAGATGGCAGGTGGTGTGTTGAGGCGTTTCTGCTTAGAGCATGGGTGGGAAATTATTTGTGTTTTAAGCATCGACAGACCTGACTTTGTATGTGTGTGTGTGTATTCACAGTGTTTTATTTCCTGCTCCAAAACTGTGTCTATTGGAAGCTTGTGAGTCCTTACTTTGTCTGACCTTCCCTCATCTTTGTGCACTGCTTAAACTTGTTAGCCGGCAGAAAGCTTTGGTGCATGTAGTCTAAGAGTCAGTCAAAAGCTTCATTAAACTGGAAGTTTAAAGAGGTGGAATATCAGCTTCAGACATAACTTTTTGTGCTATTACCCACTTTTCTATCCCTGCCATTCATAAAAAGGATCTGAATCATCAGTGTATTCATCCCACACTTCTTTCTAAAACAAGGGAGTGGGGAGTGAGTGTTAACACTGTGTCCCTTTCAAACTGTGGAATGGATTTTGATCACTGTGTGTAATTCCAATTCTTTCTTGTAAATGTCTCTTATTTTTCATATTGCCACTTGGGAATCACAGCGACAATACGAAATTTGGAAGCATATTTAAGACCGCTTTATACCTTGCTCCTTTCACTTAACAAGTCCATCTTATTTAAATATTTATTGTTAACATGGTTGTTAATAGCTGTATAATATTCCATGAAATGCTTATGCTGATAATTTTGCCTCCCATTGTGGACATGATTAAGCTGCTTTATGTTTTGCTATTAAAAGTTGTGATAGCTGGGCTCCGTGGCTCAGCCTGTAATCCCAGCATTTTGGGAAGCCGAGGCGAGTGGATTGCCTGAGCCCACGGGTTCAAGAACAGCCTGGGAACCTGGCGAGATCTCATCTCTACAATAAATTAAAAAATTAGCCAGCTGTGGTAGCACGCACCTGCAGTTCCAGCTACTTGGAAGGCTGAGGCGGAAGGATTGCTGGAGCCCAGCAGGTTGATGCTGCAGTGGCTGGGAACATGCTACTGCACTCAAGTCTGGGTGACAGAGTGAGATTCCGACTCAAAAAAAAAAAAAAATTGTGATATATTGAACATTCTTGTATGTAAATCTGTTTTTTCTTGTCATTGTTGTTAGAACATATTCCTATCTTGCTGAACAAGCATGTCAACCCTTTTTAAATCCTTGATACGACATCATCAAATTGCTTTAGAGATTAAAAGTTATACTTATTTATGCTAATATGAGCATTGGGGGAGTACCACCCTGCACCCTTAAGATGTTATCTATTTTAAGCAAATCTTTGCTGATTTGATGGGGAAAAGTGTTATCTTAGCAATTTAATTTGGGTAGACTTTAAGAGTCAATCATAGATTCTGTGCTTATTTTTAAGCATACTTCACAGCAGTGTTCAGAGGAGCTTAAGACATGCTGAGGTATGCACGCCATAGGTGAAATCTCAAGTTCTGTGCAGTCCTCATCCTGCGTGTGTCTTTTCGTCAGTTTTAGTACTGCAGATATGTTTTACACATACACATGCCTACCCTAATACTTAGACATGAAAGGTAGTCATTTTTCAGATCCCTTGTTTTAAAAGAGGCTAGAACAAAATAGAAAACATGCCTCTGGTTGACATGATGCCAAGAGGTAACAATTGGCTAATTTTAAGCAATCCATAAAGAACATGAAAAACCCAGTATCATAACTGTTGATTACCAGATGTCGCCTATGTGCTGGTACATTTCTGGGTGCTTGATATGTATTGTTTCAAACCCTCTGCAACCCCATTTTTAAGGCTCTTGGGAAGTTGAGATTGAACGAAATTGAAGGACTTGCCTGGAGACTTATCTAGTGAATGGTGGAATGGGATTTGCAGCCAACTTTCTGATTCTGATGACTGACCTCTTATCTCAAGCTGTGCTACGTCCTCATCCTGAACAGGCTAGGTTTGTTCTGATGTCTGCTCTAAATAGGCTCACTGTCTCTCTGAGAGCTTGATGACTGGAAAATTTTTAAAACAGTGTAGACACTGAAGTAAGTGCTACTGGCCTCATCCATCATGTATATGATTTTCTGCCTCTCAAAGGAGAGGCTCAAAAGAGGTAAGGAGCAGTAGGGAAGGAGAGAGGTTACAGAATAGGAGAAGGAAGGGAATAGTGGGGTTTGGGACCTGGGATTTGTGGGTGTGTCTGTTGAAATGATGTGTCAGGATATTCGCCATACTTAAAATATTAACTACACAATATGTGCAGGACTCTCCTTTTTTTTTGAGATTCAAGGGATACATGTGTAGAATGGATCTTTTGCATGATGGTGAGGTTTGGGCTTTGACTGAGTCCATCATCCAGGTGGTGGACTTGGTGCCGCCTTCCTCCCTTCCCGCTTTAGAAGTCCTCAGTGTCTGTTAGAATTCTCCAGCTCTTTGCATTATATATACATGTCACTTCTGAAATGCCAGTTAGATTGATACACTCAGTGTTACATCGCCAACAGTGAAATTTGTCTTTGTATGATAAGATAAATACAAAGTAAGTGAGCTCTTATGAATATTGCCCCACAAGTCTTTCTGGAGAACCCAAAGAAAAGTACTCTAGCAATTCTTGGGAGATTTAGTGAGATAGCGCTTGTAAGCCCAGCTCTAACCCCAGTCAGCATTGTAGTTAAGATCAGATAGTTAAACTGATTGATCAGCAGTCTTATAAACTGTTGGCTATAGAACCAGGTTCAAAATATACTTAGGACCAAGATAGGACAGAGTGGATACAAATCCCAACTCCACTCCCAGTCCTCCTCACTCAAAACTGGATCAGTGGGAAATGGTTTATTTTCTCTTTCCTCATTATTTCATCATGGAAAGGCTCTGAAAGCTTGGTCTAGAGTAGTATTCTTCCAGCTTCTTTGCTCCTGCTACATCCTGAAAGATTCTGTGAAACTCTGGACCCTAACGACATTTTTCAGTTAAGTGCTAAAGCTTTTCATCCTAAGTTTAAGTTGCTGCCAGGGATGTAATTTTTCATGTGTTTTTTGTTGTTTTTTTGGAGGGTCAGAGTCTCACTGCTGCCCAGGCTGGAGTGCAGTGGCATGCTCACAGTCACTGCAGTTTGATCTGCTGGGCTTAGGTGATCCTTCCGCCTCAGCCTTCGAAGTAGCTGGAACCACAGGTGTGTGCCACCATGCCCGGCTAATTTTTTGATTTATTGTAGAGATGAGGTCTCACCAAGTTGCTCAGGCTGGTCTCAGGGCTCAGGCAGTCCTCTCACCTCGGCCTCCTAAAGTGCTGGGATTATAGGTATGAGCTACTGCGCCCGACCTATATTGATGTCTTAAATTGTTACAGCATGTAAAAAACTCTAGTAAGATATGTATTTGATTCCCAATATCATTTAGTTTAAAATGTGTAAATAAGTTCTTCAAAAGTAAAAAATTTTATACCTTTTATTTGCTTAAATTCTGATCTCCATTTCCCTTCCCTTGTATAGCATTCTGTCTCAGTGTAATGTATTTGTATGCCCGAGCGTGTTCTGTTGATCACTCTGTCATACTTTCTGTATCCAAAAAAAGTGTATCTGTTGAAATCCAGTATTTTCTATTTGTTTGATCATAAGACTTTTCATATTTAATAATTTTTTTTCTAAAGCAAAGAATGGAAAATTACCTGACTTAGAGAGTAGATGTTACCCAAATGCTGGAGACTTTCACCCCTCAACAAGCATCACCACTTTTATTTGTTTCTTTTTCTGTTCCCCTAAGATCTTTGCACCTCAGGACAAATCATCTTTGAAAGAGGTGAGGAAAGGAATGCAAGTACATTATTTTTGTTAAGTGGGCAAATGACCTACTTGCTTGTGAAGGGGAGGTGGTGAAGGACAGCTTCCCTTCCTCACAGTCAAGGCCATTCTGGGATGGAAGTTCATCACAGTCACCCCCAGACAGGTCAATTTTTAGACAAGAGTACATTTGGGAATTGGCTATCTAGAAACAGATTCCGTTATGGCTGTGATGATGAAGCCCCTTAGGAAGTGTTAACTTTGCTTTGGACACATACCCTGGTTCAAAGAATGCTAGTCTAGTGCAGTAAAAGATGAGTTAATGGTCCTGATTGTTGAAAGGAAAGGGAAGACCCAGACTACATGGGCTGACAGAGAGAGGAAAAAAAGAATGTGAGTGGAGTTGGAGACCACCCAGTAGGTAGCACAGGTCTCTCTTCCTGGCTTTGTGGAGGAATCAGATCTGATTCTGAGCCTAGGTGTGTTGGGGCTGTGGAAATTTGGGGCTTTATTTTGTGCTCAGGTGCTTCTGTGGACTGACTCTATCACGGACAGGCTTGTGGGCCAAAGGAGTAAAAGCATTTAGGCCCCACAGAGTTTATAAGTGACTGTTTGCAAATGTCACAAGGTCTTTCTAGATCAGTGTTCAATCTTTGAAATTGTTGTAAGTTCTCAAAAGCATTCTGTGATTGATGTTATTTTACATATTTTCTCTCCCCCTCTCTCCCTCTTCCCCTCCACTATCCCTCCCTTACCCTCCCCCCATCTCTCCCTCTCCCCTCTTTCTCTCCTTCTCCCCTCTCTTCTTCTCTCCCTCTCTCCCTCTCCACCTCTTCCTCCCTACCTCCTCTAATGTAGCTTAGGTTTGCTCCAGACAGATGTGCTGTGCTTATCTTGTGGCTTCGTTTTCTCTGGCATTCTGTTGTGTAAGAGGGGTCACGTGGCCAGGGTGGGAGAAGTGGTAGTTTAAGGAGTGCTGGATTTGGTGCTAAGAGGCCTTTGTTCTGTTTCAGGTACTGCCACTTCATGGCCACATGATCTCGGTCAGAACTCGTAACTTTGATTTGTAGTTTTCTCATGCAGGAAAAAAATGGACATTATACTTGCCCACATACTTCACAGTGATTCAGTACTTTATTTAATCAGTCAACTAATATTTATTAAGCCCCTGATATGCGACAAGCTCTGTTGTAGACATTGAGATTATAGCATGGAACAAATGAGATAAAAATCCTGTCTTTGTGGAGCTTACACTCTTGTGTATCTACTTATGATGAGAATTAAATGTGTTCATATATGTGAAATGTGTTGCAATACAGTGTATGTGTGGAAGACTGCTATAGTGCAGATGCAGATCAATTGAAGGGGAGCCTTCAGAGAGTATCATGTCATTTAGGCTGCAGCAGATTTTATTACCTTGTACAGATAAGTAGACCGAGAAATGCTCTGGGTGACTTGAGTCTGTTTCCTTTTGAGTACTCCAGGTTTCTGATCTAGTAGCCCACAGGTTATAAAAAGGCAATGTCAAGTCTTTATCAGAGAGAAAGTGTTATAAATTGACCAATCCAAGATTGGGCTGGGAGGAATTAGAAAAAAAAAATTTTTTTGAGTAGAAATTTCACTCTGTCATCAAGGCTAGAGTGCTATGGCATACCTATGGCTACTGCAGCCTTGACCTCCTGGGCTCAGGTGGTCCTTCTATCTCAGCCTTTCAAGTAGCTAGAAGCACAGTCCTATGCCACCATTCCCAGCTGATTTTTTGATTTATTGTAGAAACAAGGTCTCGCTAAGTTGCCCAGGCTGGTCTCAAACCTTTGGGCTCAGGCAACCTGTTGGGAGCCAGCCGTGGAGGCCCACTGAGCGTTAGGGATCAGGAAGGGCCGTTGACCCTGAGACCACTAGGATGCGTTTGGGAGCTATTTGACCCCATTTCCTCCCCCTTTCTACTCAGCACTAACCAGATTAAGCTCCTGTGAGCTCAAAACATAAAAACTCTGAGACCAGGATGAACACAAGCTAACTTTAGAAGCTCATTGCTCCATTCTTCTGCAAACTGCAGTTTTGGCTTTCACACAACTTATAATTCAAACTCGTGTCACATCTAAGAGCCTTAGTATTGGTCACAGGCTTCTGGGTCATGATCTTAGGATTTATTGAAGGTGTAAATTGTAGAATATAGTTTTAGAAGACAGCCATTTTGTTGAAAGAATGCGGCTGGGTTACTTGCAGGTAGCCCACTGTGAACTTTGGACTGGGCCACGTTCTAAACATTCTGGGATGGGCCCCTTTCGTTTGTAAAGTAAATACTTAAGCTTCTATAGAATTGTTTAACTTGGCATAAATCAATCAGCTTAGGATGAAAAAGGTTTATAGAATATGTCAGTCACGGATTAGGTTATCCTTTGTTATGGGATTTTAAGATTATCATATGAAAAGGGTTTAAAGGCAATCATTGATTAAGTTTTCATGGATTAAGGTTTCTGGTGGGTGGGGGATGCTCCTCCTACATCTGACTTTGTGTATAAAAGACCCGTTGTAATTCCCAATAACACACATTTTGCTTCTGCACTAGACCGGAGTCCAGTCTCTTTCTTTCTCTCTCCCTCTCTTTCTCTCTTCTTCCCCCCAATCGCCGATGCCGTCTCCACATTTGGGGTACCCTGAACCCGGCTGGAGCTGGACTCTGGCAGCAACCCTCTCACTTCAGCCTCTCAAAGTGCTTGGATTATAGGCACAAGCCACTGCCTTCTGCTAGGAACTTTCAGCTGGGAGCTATCATCTCACTCCAGTTTAGAATGCTTATTTTTTTTAAACAAAGGATAACTAGTATTGGCAAGGGTAAGGGGAAAAGGAAACCCTTCCATACTGTTGATGGGAATGTAAATTTAAGTCAGTAAAGCCATTATGGAAAACAGTATGGAGGCTCCTCAAAAAATTAAAAATAGAACTATCATATGATCCAGCAGTCCTACTGCTGAGTATGTTTTCAAAGGAAATGGAAGTCTTAAATGAGTATCCACATTGTCAGTGAACATCTCCAGACACCCAGATCATGTAAATGGAAAACTGGTTTAACTATTGTGATCTATTGCATCATAGTTTAAAGAGGGAATATTTTAGTCTCTTTTGCTTATTGGCTGCCTTATTGAAATAGCAAGTTCTTGTAGACCAGCTTGTAAAGTCATTTATTTTTTTCTGAGATTCCTGAGGTATCTGTCTTTTCACTTACCAAACTGCTGTTCTAGGAACATTCACATTCCCCTCTTGGATTCAGCAAGACTGTCACTCTTAAGTACACCAACCATTATGTGCATTTTGAAAAATCACTTTTATGTATTATTTTGTCAAACTATAAAGTACCTGCTAAAATACTCTAAGTTCATAGGTTGAATTCTTTTAGAAGACAGCTCCCTATGAAGATCAGTTCCCTACCTCCCTGCCCTACTTCTCCTTCCATTTTCATAAGAATGTTTACTTGAACTTCAGGTTAAAGTATCTACAATGATTTTTTAATGATTTCCCAGCACAATGCCTAACATGTTGGAGGTATCCGATAAGCCCTTAATAAATGAATGAACAAATCTCAGTGTTAAACATTATAAGGTCCACAGTATCTATGAATGTATACTACCTCTACAAGTCTGAGGTAGAATTTCACTTTTGTTTCATTTGAGGTAGATATATTTTAAATATATAAATCAGAACTTAGATGAAAGGTCCTGCTATTAGCTGCAGGAAAAATAGAGACAGTTGGACCATCATGATTTATAAAATAATGATTCTTAGGGCTATTAGTGATTCATATTTTAAATAAATTATTCCTAAAAATCACAACTCATTTTTAGATATTTCACTTCCTTGTTAGTTCTTTCATTCTGAAATCAAGATGCCTCCTTTACATATCATGTCTTGCCATGTCATTGAATTTAAAATCTTTGGTATCATCATGCTATTCACATGACTCCTGAGTGTATGGACCAGAATGCCATAAATCTCTGAGACTAGTCAACTCTTACTACCATAAAGGCCTGATTGTGTAGTCAGTTAACCATTTAACCACCCATCTTCTCATCTCTGGGCACCAGTGATTTTACTTCTAAGTAAATGAGTCACTTAGTTCAAATAATGTTACAAAACTACATCTGCTAATTTGGTGCAGTGGTCATCTTCCTAGAATAGCCCCAAGGTTGACTTAAAACCACAGTGTCTGACTCCCAGGCAATGAGTTCCTTTTCACGCCATGCGGGAGTATTATGTAGTGAGAAAAGAAGGAATAAACAGTGTTCCTAAGCCCCTTTCCTGTTCTGTGGATGAACTGCTCTACAATTACAGGGCAAGTCATTTTCATGGATTCTGCCAATTGTTAACCTAGTTTGAAGTATTTGAATACCACTTGGGCTTTGATGGCTTAATGATTGTTTCATAAATACCAAGTTATTGAGTTTAAAATGCAGTATGAATTTTTTATAGTTATGAAGATATTCCAGGTAATATTTAACATCTATAGTAAGTTATTAAGATGCAGTCTGGCTATTTGTAGAAGGGAATATAATTGTGAGCATATCTATAAGCATATATCCCGGGAAGATTTAAAATAAGTTGTGTTCTGTAGGAGTTGTTGTTTTCCTCCACTCAATATAGAAAAATTTCCTTGACCAGACTCTTTTTTATTAAGATGGTAGTTTTCTCAACACCAGACTTTAGGTTGTTAGAAATGAAAATTAGCCTTCCTCCTGGAAGGGAACTAGATCCAGATATCTAAAAGTAACAGAAAATGGGTAAATGTTTTCTTTTTAATTTTAAAATACATCTATTTCCTTGTAGGTAATGAGAAGGCACTGGTTATAACAGAGTGTGTCATTCAATCCCCCCCAGCCCCCCAAAAGTTTAAAGTCATGGCTGAGAAGGCCTACGTGAATAATTCCAGGACATCTGTCTTTGCAGAGACTGTATTCCATGACTGATGATTTTGGATAGCTGCTCTCTTCCTGTAGCAGCAATGGGCAAGTAAGGGATGGTTGGAATTTTAAAAACTGACATATATTTGTTCCATTGTCATTCATGGTCCTCAGTAGCTTATGCCTTAAATATTTAATTTTAGTCTTTTTCAGTTTGTTAAAATGTAAAATAATGCAGGATTCACTTTTACCTTTGGGCCCACAAAATCAATCAGGCACTGGCCCCAAATTAGAAATTATTTAATTTGTGTTGAACGAGGGGTGGGGGGTGGAGAGAGAGAGAATGAGCTGTAGAAGGTTCATATTATCTACTTAAAAATAAACAAGTAACAGATAGTTTTATTAAGATACTCTCCTGTTATTTTCTCTGTTTATTTTGGTCCTGTCTTTTGGTCAGTTAAGAGGAAGGGAAAGAGTAGACAGGATCAGAAAAAATTTTCACAGGCTCATCCTGTTCGGGTACACCATTTAAGGACCATTTCAGGTGTGTATAACAGGGATGACAGAAAAATGTAGTGGCTTATACAACATGGAGAGTTCTTTAATATTTCATCTAGAAGACATCCCAAAGTGTATAGCCCAGGACTGATCTGGGAGTTCTGTAGAGTCAGGGACCTAGACTGTATGTCTTTCTTCTCTGTCATCCTCTGCAAGTAATTTTCACTCTCAGAACTTGAAGTCCCAGACATTTGCTGGAACTCTAGCCATCACGTCTATAACCCAGATAGCAAGAAGGCAAAAGGGCGTCTCTTGCTGCTAGTCCCACACAGCACTTCACTTGCATCTTATTTCTCAGGACTTAAACACATTCCAAATGGGAGTATTGGAAGGCACGAATCGGAAGTCATTCACTGGTCACAGTGGCCAGGGCTTCCTCCTGCAGGAGAGGGTAGCATTGGTTATTGGAAACCTCCAGCAGCCTCTGTCACCAAGATTGTTGGTGCCTTTTCTTCACTTGATTCTCCTCCTCAGAAATGTATTTAATGTGGCCGTGCATTGTACCCTAACTCCCAACATCTCCCTAGTTCAGGTTCTTCAGCTAAAATAGTATGAAATTTCTGCCCTGACTACCCTTCTTGAGCATACTTGAAACCTTAAAGTGGTTCTATTTAAGAATCCTGTATATATTATACAGCCATAAAGAAGGATAAGCATATGGACTTTGCAGCAACTTGGATGGATTTAGAGTCTGTCATACTCAGTGATCCATCGCAGAAACAAAGAACAGGGTACCATATCTTCTCACTCATAAGTGGACCTTGAACAATTATCATAATACTATAAGAAAGGGATTGGCAGCAGTGGGAAACTGCCAGAGGAGGGGGGCATACCTCATCAACACAGGTACCTGTATAATGAACATTTGTATACCTAACCCTGAATTGTATTCCACATCTTTAAAATAAAAAATTTAAAAGTTAAAAGAAAAAAGAATCCCATAATTAGAGGTGAAAGTACTCAAGTAAGCCATGGATAATTATGTGTTTGAAAGGGACTGTAATAAAGGCCCTGTTGCATTGATTTTTGATTTGCATACATTTTAGATTTTTTTCTCTGCTTTGATAAATGCGATGAGATAGTTTAATTTTTTTAAAAATAGAGATGAGGTCTCCATTTTTAAAAAAAGGTACACTCTCAGGCTGGAGGGCAGTGCCTATTCACAGGCAAGATCATAACACTACAGTCTCAAATTCCTGGGCTCAAGTGATCCTTCTACCTCATTCTCCCAAGTAGCTCGGACTACAGGCATGTACCACCATGCCCAGTTTTGTCCAGTTTTTTTTTTTTAGTTGGAGTCTCACTCTGTCACCCAGGCTGGAGTGCAGTGGCATCTCACTACCACCACAGTCTCACCTTGCTGGGACCTCAGGCTGTCCTTCCACCTCACTCTTCCGAGAGCTGGAACTCTAGGCACTTGCCATCATGTCTGGCTAATTTTTTTATTTATTGTAGAGAGGAGGTCTCACCAAGTTGCCTAGGCTGGTCTCAAACCCCTAGGCTCGGGCAGTTCTCTTGCTTCCACCTCCCAAAGTGCTAGGATTACAGGCGTGAGCCACCGTGCCTGCCCATAGTCCAATATTTAAAAGATGCCTTTTTTTTCCCTGCTATTTCTTTTTGCCAGAGATGCTTGGTGGTTGTGTTTTAAAAATAATGTTAAATATTTCCCCCCAGATATCATTATGATAGAGAATTTGGAAAACGTGGACAAAGAAAGACAAATTGAGTGTCAGTTTTAACTCCAGAGGTTAAAACTGACCTCTGGAGTTATGCGAGCATGGGATATAAATGAAAAATATACGTAAAAGTGGAACCAAATTGTACATAAAACTGCTTGTTAAAATTTACTTCAGATCATGAGCATTTTTCTTCATTAATAATATTTTTTGGAAATAACATTTTTAGGACTGAATGGGATTCTGTTATTACCAATAGCTCATTATTTATTTGACTATTTTCCAGTTGTTAGACACTAGTTGTTATGAGTGTTCTGTTTTTGAGACTATCTTTGTACTTAAGTTTGTCAGTTTTATATCATTTCATTATTTTGGGTTCCTGTAAGTGGGATTATTGTTCAAAATTGGTTATTTTTAGAATATTGAAATATATTGGTAAGTTGTGCCCAGGAAAGTTTGTACCATTAGCAGGGATGAGTAGATAACATTCAACAGGAAATCAATGGGTAGTGATTTTATCAGTGTGAAAGTAGGGGAGGTAGTAATACCCTGGGGTAATCATGAAGCCGAAAGCTTCTTAAAAATGGGAAACGTGTGCAACTCACACAAGCCTGATTCTGCTCTGAGTTCTACCTACCACAAGTCAATGAGTTTACCCTAAGCCAGGGCTTGGCAGACTGTGACCCATGGGCCAAACCCATCCTTCTGTCTAAGTAAATAAAGGTTTTAAAAAATTTTTTTAAATTTTTGTATGCTTTGTAAGTAAATGAAGTTTTATGAGAACACAGCACAACCATTTGTTCACATCCTATCTGTGGCTGCTTTTGCACCACAGTCGCAGAAGTAAGGGGATGCAGCGAGATTGCTTAGCCCACAAAGCCTAAGGTCTTTGCTGTGTAGCACTTGACAGAATAAGTCCGCCAACCCTTGCCCTAAGCCATCTGTTCTCACCCAGTTTTCTTTGAGTCTGGTGGTGTTCACGTACATCGATGAATGTAGAGATGTCTATAGGTTCTGTGAAAGTAACCAATGTAGGCGTTCATCAGTCTGGTGTACACTTAACAGTGCTTTGTTAAAGGATAGAATATCACTTGGAAAATGGAGCAAGAGAGATCCCAAAAGAAACCCTTTTAGAAATACCATATAGCAATTCCTTATTATCTGTGTCTGTATTATTATTTATTTGTGAAATGGTGTAATTTTCATCCTATGCCAGGTTCGCCAATGCTCTTTCACAGTATACTTAGCTGATGCAAACAAAATTATTTAACATTGCACTATATAGCATACAATCAGGAAAGCAAAACCCCAGTAATAACACAACGAATTTTAGCAACATTGCTAAATCATGTGGTTTCTTTGGTTATCCATAGTATGTACTTTCGTTATGTGATGAAGAACTGTCTGCAGAAATACATTGTGTGAACTTGCCTGTGATGTGTAAAGCAAAGACATTTTAAAATTTAGTATTTTCTCTTTTAGCACTAGAGTTACATCATATTTTACAACTGTTTCAATCAATTTGGAAGATTTAAGAACTGGAATCTGTATCACTTCTGAGAAGTAAGTATTCATCATTTATTACTTTCCTGTAAAGCAAATATAGTTTTCTAGATTTTGCCACTACAAAATGGTGTGATAAAAAGGTTCATTAATATGACTATATTTCCTCTTTTAAAGGGTCACTTTTTTGTCAAGGAGATTTGTTTGTAATATTAGATAAAGGAATGTATTACCAGTAAAATTAAAACAAATTTATTTGATGAATAGTTTTGTTTAATAAGCTTTTATATATGCAAAGACAATTTTGAAAATAGAGAATTTGGTTGAATGTTTTGAGAGAGATATATATATGTTAGTTAATTTTTAAATTGAAACAATGTATATTAAATTCCAACCAGAAAAAAATTGTCTTAAATTTGGTTATAAATATTTTATTCAGAGATTCTTTGGCTTTAAAATATGGAAGAATAATTTGTGTAGTAAATGTATATGAATCTTCAGAAACCCACTCACAGCTTTCTACTGAATGTAAATTTAATAGTGACAGTTGCTGTGAAACAGTTGTAACTGCTGTTTATACATGCTTGCAATAGGAACCACTTATACAGTTTTAAAAGCAGGGAAGTTGCTTGTCATCAGTGTTCTCTGTGTATGCAAGACTGTCGGGGCCATTGATGGCTTGTGGCAGTTGGGCCTGCTGGGATGATTCATACAGCGAACGTCCCTTAATAAGATGCTGCCACTCAGTTACTGAGGGAGGTTGTGCCTTATGACACTCACAAGGGCTGGAGTTTTCTGCTTCTGCTCTGCACTCACAGGCATAGTTTCATCATTCCCGTGTCTTGAAATTTTAGCCCCAGCATTTACTTACCTAGAATAATCATAGGAACTGCAAGGGCATTTGGGAAACAGTGTTGGTGGAGGCATGATGATCAGCTCAAGGAGCCTTGTATGAGCATATTGAGGAGCCCGTGATTCTAGCAAAATATGAAACCCTGGGACTGTGTTTGTCAGCTTCTTACTGTTTTTGTTCATTATTTTTGGGAGTTGCGGTTCTTTTGAACCACAGTCGGGTATGGATTTCTTTTTTTTTTGCATCGGAGTCTCACTCTGTCGCCCAGGCTGCAGTTCAGTGGCATGCTCATGGCCACTGCAGCCTCAACCTGCTGGGCTCAGGCAATCATTGGCCTCAGCTTCCAAGTAGTTGGAACCACAGGTGTGTGTCATCACGCCTGGCTAATTTTTCTTGATTCATTGTAGAGATGAGGTCTCGCCATGTTGCCCAGGCTAGTCTCGAACCTGTCGGCTCAGGCAAGCCTCTCACCTTGGCCTCTGAAAGTGCTGGGATTATAGGTATGAGCCACCACACCCAGCCTAAATCTGGATTACAATCCCAGTTCCCGCTCATCTTTGTGCGTGAACTTGGGAAATTAAGGAAGTTTTCTGAATTTGTTTCCATATGTCAATCCTAGCATCCTGGTTTTGCCCAGGATATCCTAGTGCACACCTCATGTGGCCTCTTTCATTCTCAGAAGTGTCCTGACTTGGGCAGTACATTGTATGGACAGTCTACAGGAAGGTGAAGTGAATACCTCTCACCTTGGCTTGTTTTAATTATTGAATTAAATCATGTGAAAATGAACAGGGTGATTCTTTTGGTTTACAAAAATAACATTTTTGTTATAGCAGAGGACCTTGAGTACCGTAATAGTGAACAATTTTATTTTTAAGACACATATATACACATACATACTATGGAGAAGTTGCTGTCTGAGACATGGAGAGAATATTTTGGTAGCTGTTTACTGTGTGTTAGTAGTCAACAGTCCCTGTATTTTGAAAGGAATAATTACCACTACATTTGTGTTATTTGGAGAGTTCTTCTGCGTAGCTCTGTGCATCATTGTTTCAGTGTTGCCATCTGTTATTTGAATTAGTTTGGAGGCTGTGGTAGATACCAGTGTGGCAAAGCATCATGTCAAATTAAGAGTATCTCTGTTGCTGGGCTCAGTGGCTCAGCCTATAATCCCACACCTTTGGGAGGCTGAGGTGAGTGGATTGCCCGAGCCCACGGGTTCGAGACCTGCCTGGGCAGGCAAGACCTCATCTCTACAATAAAATCAAAAAATTAGTTGGGCGTGGTAGCGCACACCTATAATTCTGGCTACTCGGAAGGCTGAGGCGGAAGGATTGCCGGGGCCCAGCAGTTCGAGGCTGTGGTGGCCGGGAGCGGCCACTGCACTCCAGTCTGGGCGACAGAGTGAGACTCCAACTCAAAAAAAAAAAAAGAGTATCTCTGTTGATGAGCAGCATGCTTTTTACCTCGACATGACCTGTTCTGGAATAACATGGTTCTACTACTGAAATAATAATCTGTGAGAGTAAATTCTATTGTGCTGCTATTGCTTCACTTATACTTTTTTCTAGAAACCTGAATTTAATTTACTACCATATGGCTTGATTCTGAGATTATTATAGATGCTAATTTAATTTTTGTGATTTACTCTGGGATTTTCAACTTCTTGGGAGGTGGAAACAATGCTATGGTAAGATGATCGATTGAGCATTAGACTCCTACAGAATACACTGAACCATATTTATGCTGAGAACTTTGGCTGTTTAAAGTGTGGGAGTGTGAACTTCTGCCATTTGGCTTGATTTAGTCATTTTCTCCAGAATAGTTCTGGTTTATATGCAAATACTAGAAATTGTTAATTCATGAATTCTAAATGTTACCCTATGCAATAATTTTGACACGACTTTTTATTTGTGCCATTTGTTTTCTTTTCTCTCTCCCTCTCCCTCCACCTCTCTCCCTCCCTCTTTCCTTCCCTCCCTCTTTCCTTCTCTGCTTCTCTCCCTCCCTCTTCCTTTCCCTCCCTCCCACTTCCCTCCAACACCAATGTGAATGAGGCTCTGGGGAAATATACAACTCCACCGGAGGAACAGACTACAGTTAGGCATTTCTGGTGAACTGTTTTACACATAGATCATAGGTATGCTACTTACGAATGCACTCTTTTATGTTTATGAAAGATGCTCAGATAACAGAACTTTGGTTTTGTCTTCTTTTTGGGGGGAGATGTGTGATCCTGAATTAAGAATGTATATTTTAAAAAAATTCTGTAATTCATCCTTTTTGCTCATGTGTGTAGATTCTGCAACCTGCATTCATTAATCTGTGTAGATAGTTATGCCCTTTTGAAAATGAAGAATCCAAGAGCAGGTTTGTGGTAGGTAGTGAAATAGCAAGATGATGGGAGGTCAGAAGTTGGATGTCTTGGCCTCGAGTTGTTAGTAGGACATTCAAGTGGAGGTGTTCCCCAAATGGTTGTTTTCTCAATCACCTGTGCACATTCATGGGCACAGGCATTCTGGAAGGCCAGACAAGCAAAGATCCAGACTGACAATTGGGAAGGAAGGCAGGATGAGTTCCCAGAAGGAAGGGTTACTTGTGCTTTTTAGTATATTCACTGAGTTGCATAACCACCACCACTCTCTAATTCCAGAACATCTTTATCACCAGCAAAAAAACCCCTTGTACCCATTAGCTATTGAGTCTCATTTCCCTCTCTCCGTACTGCTTGGCAATCACCAATGTATATTCTGTCTGCATGAATTTGCCTATCTGGGACATTTTGCATAAATAGAATTTTACAATATGCGACCTTTTGTGACTGGCTTCTTTTATTGAACATATGTTTTCAAGGTTCATGTTGTAGTATGTATCCAGACTTCATTCCTTTTCATGGTTGAATAATACATCATGTGGCCCTACCACATTTTATTTATTCATCAGTTGATGGGCATTTGGGTGTTTCTTCTTTGGACTATCATAAATACTGCTGGTATGAACATTCCTGTACAAGTTATTGTGTGGACATCTGTTTTCATTTCTCTTGGATACATATCTAGAAGTGGAATATATGGGTACTTTATGTTATTCAGTTGTTTGAGGAACTGCCAGACTGTTTTCCAGAATGTCTGTGCCATTTTACATCGATACAGCAATGTATACATTTCTAATCCTTATTGTGTCTTTTTGATTATAGTCATCAGAGAGTGGTGTGAAGCAGTATCTCATTGTGGTGTGAAGCAGTATCTCATTGTGGTTTTGTTTGGAATTTCCTTAATAAGTAATGATGTTGTGCATGTTATGTGTTTGTTGCCATTTGTGTATCTTCTTTGGAGAAATGTTATTTCTTTGGAGAAATGTTTATTTCTTTGGAGAAATATTTATTCTTCACCCATTTTGGAATTGGGTTATTTATTTTTTATTGTTGAATGTAAGAGTTCCTTGTATATTCTGGATACAAGTCCTTTATCAGATAAATGCTTTGCAAATATTTTCTTCTGTTATGTGGGCAATCTTTTCACTTTCTTGACGGTATCTCTTGAAGCACAAAAATTTTTTGTTTTGATGAAGTTATTTTCATTGTTGTTGCATATGCCTTTGATGTTACATATAAGAATCCGCTGCCTTGTCCAAGGTCACAAAGATTTACTCTTAGATTTCCTCCCAAGAGTTATAGTTTTAACTCCCGTGTTTGGGTGTTTTGTCTATTTTGAGTTTATTTTTGTATAGATTACTTTTTAAATGATGATCTATTTATGTTTTTCAGTATTTCTCCACATGAAAGTATATGAAAAGCTTTAAGAAAAACTCCATTTTTTATCCTTTTTTGTCTTATGTTTGGCCATTTGGGAGACTCTACTTACTGACGGAACTATTCATTTTAATTTTTTAACCTAATGCTATTGTGAGCTGAAGAATACACATGTTCTCTTTTGTAGTAGCAAATACAAGTCAGTGCATTGCTGAAGGCTCTTGCTCTGTTAATCTGAAAAGTTGACTTCTGTTCTAGAACAATATCTTCATTTTCTGAGAACATTTGTTTGGGATCTTGCAGTGAAACCATCTCTCTTCCTATCAGCCTCTTATCTGCACAATTAGCAAAGCTACTGAGTAGAGCGCAAAAGCTTAAGACATGCAGGTGACTTGGGAACTGCCACATCCCATATGCTGAGTGCTGAAAACTAACATCCATCTCCAAGTGGAGTTTGGGCAACTTCAGTCTGTTGTCTTCCTCAAATAATAGACTATCAGATTTTGTTACAAAGTCATCTATTTTTAAATTTTTCTCATTAACTCAGGATGTTTTTCTCTTTATTTAATATGCTCAGTTCAGCCTTTGGTGATGCTGGTGTTTTTGCAAATAGCATGTTTTAAATTTAGTCATGTCAATATCCCTTAAAATGTGCTTCGTATTTCAGAGAGCTTCTGCCACCCTGAAATATCACATGTATCATAAAAAGCTGACACGGAATTTTTGCATTGAATTCACATAAATAATTTCCTAATCTTTGTTTGTTGTTTTGGTATAGTTAGGTTATCAGGTTGTTAAAAATTATTTTGTTATAAATAGCTTAGTTTCACTCCTGATGGTAATATATATAAATTTAGAATTATCTGATGTGTACTGCCATCGTTGTGATATAAAGGATAATAGACATTATATAAGGCCATAAAATAATCTACTTAGCCGTGTTAGATAGAACAACAGATTTGTGAGAAACCCAAGAGATTCAAAAAAACTCAAAAAAAGAACTATTACTATATGAATTCTGCAACTGCTGCTAGCAGTGTGTGAATGTTAAGCAATAAGCCCCTTCCGGACATTCCTTTGCTTAAATTGTGGTAGCCTCTGTGGCGTCTCTCTCCTGGTAAGCTCGGTGTTGTTTCAAACCTCCTGCCTGCTTGCTAAACCTAGCTTATCTGGCATTCCATTTCACCTATTTGGCAGTTACTTGTCCGTCACAAGTAACTAAGCCTGAGCCTGCGCAAATCAAACTCTAATCAACCAATCAAAGTCTTTGTAACTGCGTCATATAGTTTTTATCCAATCCTGTGTGCACAAGTTTGTAAAGCCACCCCACCCCTTCAGAATTATGTATAAAAGGTGCGTGTTAGCCTGGGTCGGGTCTCTCGTCCCTGAAGCTGCTGCGTCGGCTTCATACGTGAGCCCAGACTCGAGCCTGAATAAAGACCCTCGTGTGTTTGCATCGGAGCTGGCTCTTTGGTGGTCTCTCAGATTTTGAATTTTGGGTTTAACAATTTGCAATACAATTTTTATTTTTAAATGGTAGATCAATAAATGATTTTCATGTAGTGACTCAGTAATTTAGTGTACTGTTTGGCAAAGCTGCTTCCAGCACTTCAGAGGGATTTTCCCCTCCACTCCATAAATTTTTTTTTTTTTACAATTTGCACCTGCCTCAAATATGGTTCAAAGCAGCTTTCAGCCACATGGTGTTGCATTCTGGGGCAACTTGTGAATTGCTTGAAGTCTGTTATGGTGACCTTCCACCAGGGACTTGGTAGGCTGCTCCAGGGAAGAAAGTTTGCTGTGTTTTGGAATGCAAGCAAAAATATTGAAACATTATTTCTTCAGATGCCTTTAAGAGCACTTTTCTTTCTGTGTAGGGTTGAGAGGGTGGGCTGTGTATGTGAAGAGATTTGCTGTGTGGATTGGCTTGTATCCATAGAAGAGCCCTTTCAGATCCAAATCTGATACAGAAAGGAAGCAATCAAGCTGCAGCCAGGACTGCTTTTGTTTCTTGAAAAAAGGGAATGCTTTTCTAGGTCTTTAAAAGATATTTATGTCTGGGTGGGCAGTCATGAACCAGAGAACACTATCATGAAAGGAGGTTAAGGCATGTGCTGAAGTACAAAAGGTAGCAGTTTTCTTTCTTTCTCAAGCTGTGTCTTCTTGATCATGGGCTCCTTGGAGGCACTCACATTTATTGAGGGTTCACTCTGTACCACCAAACAGTGCTGTTTCCTTAAATGAATTATTTAGTCCTCCTAATTGCTGCTGAGTTAAGTAGTTAAGTACTGTTGTTATCCCATTTTACAGGAGAAAGCACTGGAGGTTGTTGCTGGAGTTTGCCTGCCAGTCCACACAGAACCCAAATACTTACGTGAATCTTGGACCAAAATTTTAAGTATTCTTTTGACTTTTCCTTCCTTCTTTCCTTCCTTCCTTCCTTCCTTCCTTCCTTCCTTCCTTCCTTCCTTCCTTCCTTCCTTCCTTCCTTCCTTCCTTCCAATTTTTTGATTTATTGTAGAGACAAGATTGCCCAGGCTGGTCTCGAACACGTGGGCTCAGACAATCCTCTTGCCTCCACTTCCCAAAGTGCTGGGATTACAGGCGTGAGCCACTGTGCCCAGCCAAGTTCACCATTTTAAAGAGACAAGTTCCACTGCTTCTAGAAAGAACATCATGAAGGTAATAAGTGCTGTTTAAAGGAAAGCTCAGTTTGCTTAGTTTAAGAATGCATAGAACACAGGAACTGAGTAAAAGCTCAGCTCTGAATAATTTAAAAGGAAAGCATTCTTTAAAACCCCCATTTGCATTATTTACATTGAAAGTTTAAGAAGAAGTAGAGACAGCAACATTTAATCATTCTTTCTTCAATTTTCTTCTGTTTGAAAGTCCCCTGGTTTGCTGTCTGTAGGTAGATCTGTCCCCACATCCAGAGGTGGGACCACCTCGACATTCTCAGGGGCATTCCGCTTGGCAGCCTGTTTCAGGTTTCAAGCATCATCCTTGGTTTGGATTGTCCCTGATGCTCATTTTCTTTACCTCACTCCTCTAGAAAGTCATTTTCCACTGGCATTTCTGGTCATAGAGTTCCATACATGAGACAGTTGGGATGATCTGTCAAATGCTCACAGGCTATCAGTTACCTTCTCTTGTTTCCCTTCTGTTGTAGAACTAATTGCATTTATAGTTTCTATGACTTTTCTCAGCTCTTTCTCAAGCACTCAGCACAGTCTAGCATGCTGGACTTGCAGGACTCTGGAGCAGAAAGGAATCAGTGGGATGGTCTCATCCCATCCCCTCCCTGCGATGGAGAAGGCAGCTAGCAGAAGGGCTGGTTCTCTTCTTGAGGTCACTACTGAGTAACAGTTGAAATACAGCCAAAGCCTATGTCTCCTTGCTCTGCCTGGTACTATTTTCACTATACCATGTTGCTTTCATTGGTTAGACTTGTTTCTTCCTAACTGTCACTTCTATCATTTTAATGATTGTATATCATTATAATGGCTTAAATCCATGTGTGAAATGAAGAACTACATGATATGGTTACTTTCTCTCAACACATATTACATGTACAGGTGCTGGGTTGGATAGATGTGTAATTTCTCATTTACTTCCATGGTAACCTTTAAAGTAGGTGTCACATCCACTGGCTCAAAAGATAAGACTGGCTTAAAGTCCTATAGCTAGCAAGGAAGGTGTTGAATGTTGGAAACAGTTTCTCTGTCTTCAAAATCTCTGCCCTTTTAATGCTTCTCAGTTACATATTCAGAATAAATAAATCTCTTATACTTGAGACATTCGTCCATGTGAAATTTGAAAATGTCTCATCAGAATAGGACTTTTAAAAACACTATTATTCTATTCCAAAGTGCTGGTATTACAAGCTTGAGCCACCATGCCCCATCATATTTTAAAAAAAATATTAAGAGCAATTCATTATATTTATCCAGTTATTTAGAGTAGATCTGTTGGAAACAGATTTTTCTCTCAACTTTTCTTCATCTGAGAATGTCTTTATTTCACATTCACATTCATTTGTCAAGGATATTCTCACTGGATTCTGGGTTGACAGTTCTTTTTGGATTTAACAAATTTCCACTTCTTTCTGGCACCATGATTTTTGTTGAGAAATCAACAGTCATTTGAATCATTACTTTCCTATAGGTGGTATATTGTTTCAGTCAGACTGCTGTTGAGATTTTTTTCTTCTACCTCAGTGTTCAACAGTTTGCGATGTACGAGGTCATTGATTTCTTGAAGCTCATCCTATCTAATGTTTGCTGAAATTTTTGAATCTGTGAGTTTTTATCTCTCACAGATTTCCAAAGTTTTCAGCCATAATTTCTTCATTTTTTTCCAAAATCATACTCGTTCTTCTCTTTTTATAGACTCTGGTGCATGAATATTAGACTTTTGGGAGTTATCCCACAGTATTCTGAGAATCTGTTTATTTTTTTCTCTTCAGGCTTTTTTCCTTTCTGTTGTTCACATTGGATAATTTCTATTGATTTGTATTTGTATTTACTGACTTTTCCCTCTGTCAGATGTGACCTCAGTGTGCATCAGTCAGTAGCCAGTCTTGGTCCTGGGCAGTGGTCTATACTATAGTTCAGATCTCAAAGCTTTTAGTAGGTGTAAGTTTAGATCTATGTGAACATAGTTTGGAGGTGAGCCCAGGAATTCATACATAACTTTATGGGATCACTCTCTTGAGCTCCCTCCTCTCGGTGATTTCCCTGAAGTTTTCTGGATCCTTGGAGGTCCTTTCCTAGTCCTCTGGCCCAAAAGTCAAAGCTTTCATTTTTCCTCTGTGCCCTGCACTTCTGCAATTGCATTTACATTTCAGGCCAAGTGGCAAAAGGACAGAGGAGACAAAAAAACAACAGTATTTGTCTTATACTCTTGGGACCATGACTTTTCTGGTCAGAGAGGAGTCCCCCTCCTCTAGGGCTTTAGGGACCTGCCCAGATGTTGCCACCACCACTGTTGCTACTGGGTTGCTTGAAAACTCTGATGTGATGCTGTGCCTTCTGCCTGCCTGCTTGTGTTTTAGGTCCTTAGAATGTTGTTCCATGCATTCTTCCCAGGGTTTCTAATTGCATTCAGTGGAGAAAGAGAATAAGGTGTCCTGCATTTTGTCTGGAACCTCAGGAGAATCCTGGAATGCCTGTGGCTTTTTGACTGACGCCCCTTGCTTTTGATACATTTGCTCAATGCTAGTATGTATATAGAGGTTGTGAGCCCATACCCTGTAAGAAACAGATTTATCAACCAGAATACAGTATTTTCATACAGGTTTTTTCCTCTTTAGCATTACAGCATCAACTCAAAAGCAGTATTTCCAAAACTACCAGAGACAGCTTTTTTCATCTTTTTCAGTGTATTTGTGTTTGTCTTTCTCTTTCTTTTCTCTCTCTCCCCTGCCTCCTTCCCTCCCTCTCTCTCTGTCTCCCTCCTTCCTTCCTGCTTGCTTCTCTTTCTCTCTCTGCCCCCCCTCTTTTGAGTTGGGGTCTCACTCTTTTGCCCAGACTGGAGTACAGTGGCACAATGATGGCTCACCACAACTTTGACCTCCTGGGCTCAGGCGATTCTCCTATCTCAACCTCCTGAGTAGCTGGGACTACAGGTGTGCACTACCATACCTGGCTAATTTTTTGATTTATCCTTTTTTTTAAGGATGGTGTTTCTATGTTGCTTAGGTTAGCCTTGAACTCCTGGGTTCAAGCAATCCTCCTGCGTTGACCTCTCAAAGTGCTATTATTACAGGTGTGAGCCATCACGCCAGGACTTGCCTTTAATTTCTAATACAGTGATTTTCATTCGATAAGACGGTGCTTCAAATTTTGGATTGCACATTTTTAAGATAGCCTGAAATACCAGCATGCTCTGACATTCATGATTCTGTCCTTGGTCTGTCTTCTGGGCCTGACAGCATCCGAGTTGTGCTTCAGTGTTAATTTTTTCTTCCACCCCTCACTTGGACCCCACTCCGTAACACTGTTGTCCATTGTCATTGCAATATTGTACTGGGTATGTGAACAACAGTCTAGGACTTGATAGTGATTACCATGGCATCTAACTCATAATATGCTTGATAACTGAAAGGACAAGACTTAAAAAAATTCACATGATAACCATTGTGTTTCTTTTTTTTTTTTTTTTGAATTGGAGTCTCACTTGGTTGCCCAGACTGGAGTGCAGTGGCCGCTCCTGGCCACCGCAGCCTCGACCTGCTGGGCTCCTGTGATCCTTCCGCCTCAGCCTTCCTAGTAGCCGGAATTACAGGCATGCGCAACCACGCGCGGCTGATTTTTTGATTTATTGTGGAGATGAGGTCTCGTTGCCCAAGCGGGTCTCGAACCCGCGGGCTCAGGAAATCCACTCACCTCAGCCTCCCAAAGGTGCGGGATTACAGGTAGAGCCACTGAGCCTGGCTTGCTTTTCTTTCAAAAAATATGATGAAACAAGCTATTTCTTGGTAGTAATATCTGTTTTTCTTTCAAAAAATAAGGTGCTTGACAGAAATGGTCCATTCCAATGGTCAGTCCTCATGCAGAGCTATGAGATGATACAGAAGATGACATGAAATCATGTAGTTATGCATGCTCTGTTAACAGGCAACTCTGCAGGGATGTATGTATTAATATCACATGTATCTGTGTGAAAGTCCCGCTGCAGCTCACTTTGTCAGTTGAGTAAATGCGCTGTGGATCTATTATTCACCTCTTCAGGACCAGGCCAGGAGTTTGCGGATGTTCAGATTTCACTTTCCTTTGACCCTGGATGCCTGCAAATGAGCCACTACAGGGTCTTGGTGTGGGGGTGGAGATGTGGGGTGAAGTAATGAGCCTACGGGGTCTTCCTCTGCCTATTGGCTGCTCTAAAGGGAAATTGAGGAATACTGCAAAGCCACAAATCTGAGATGTCAGCTCATAAATACATAAGCTCCTTGCTTAGGTAATAAGCTCCTTGACAGCCAATACTGTCATTTGCACATTCTCTTCAGCTGAACACAAAAGTTCCAATTGGAAGACTGTTCTTATATACAGAGGGCTAAAAGCTGGTAAATGAGGAGAGAGAAGGGCACGCTGGGCTGATTGCTCTGGCTGCCCCCATGGCTGCTGCCTTCACTCACACTCGACTATCCAGGGTCTCTGTCTCTTGGTATTTGATTAGTAGGTATAGGCAAAAATTTTTAGTGTGGCACTTAGGATAGAAAAAGAGTCAAATGTGAGTATATAAATGGAGACTGGAGAAATAGTTACCAGCCTTTAGCTTTTGGCAACAGTGACTCAATCGGTGCTCATTTTAATCTGTGTTGCATTATGTTTGAGACTCTATTGGGAACTTAATAAAAAGCCAATCAACAGTTTAATATTAAAGTATAGGCCTACAGACCAAATGTAGGGTGGGAAGCAGATATTTGCTATATAAACATTTATTGAGCACCTAATATGGTATAGGCACTTTCTAAGGTTTGGAGGATTCAAAAGTGATTCAAAGAGAGGAGTAGTTAAGAGACAAATTACACTGCATTCCAGCCTGTGTGACAGAATGAGACTTGAACTCAATAATAATAGTAATAATAATAATAATAATAAAAGAAAGAAAAAAGACACAAATTAATTCAACTATAAGACACTATGACAAGTCACCAGTTAGCTCTATTAACACAATACTATCAGAACTTATGGAAGAAAAGAATACACTCCGTTTTGGGTGGGAGGGAAGGAGTCACACATTAGAGCTGGGTCCAGAAGGGCAAGCAGGAGATGGCTGGAAATGGAGGACATTTTAGGCAGAGGAATTGGTGTCAATTTCTGTTTATACACAGAAGTCTGACAACGCATGGGTGTCATGTAATTAAATTCATATTACATGATGACTAAAACCAAAAATTTTCAGATTCTCAAAATAGGGAATGATTTGTAATAGATTGCATTAAATAAGATGTTATAATAATGCGTGAATAGCAATTATATCAGAGAAGGTTCAAAATCATGTCACATTTTCATAGCTGATTGCAAACATCAGATCATCATGGGTCCATACAAGGGAGAGGGTGAAGTAATAGCCCCACACCTGTACCTGGAACTTTGGTTTTGTGACTGACTGGGAAGGTCATCCTAGACTACCTGTAAACTCATTATACCTATGGGGAGAGACCCCCCCCCCAAAAAAACTGGAATTGTTTTTGGGAGGGTGGGCCGCTTGGAGAACAGGCTTGCCCCACTAGGTAAGTGTTCTAAAAACCCATCAGCATCAGTGTATCAGCTAGCATTGTTGTGAGAGGTTGTGCTGCAGAAGAAACTTCCCAAGCTGTGGCAAATAGGTGACTGGTTCTTCCAAAATGGCAATGCACCTGCCCACATTGTTCTGAGTATTCAGCGGTTTTTGACCAAAAATAACATCACCCCCATGCCCCACCCTCCCTATTTACTTGATCTCACCCCAAGCAACATTTTTTTGTTTCCCCGGATGAAAAAAATTCTCAAAGGGAAATGTTTTGCCAATGTGGAAAAGGTGAAACAAAAAACAGCAGCAGCACGGAAAGGCATCAAAATTGAAGAGTTCAGAAATTGTTTTTAGCAGTGTAAAAAGTGTCTTGATAGGGTATTGGATCAAATGGAGAGTGCTTTGAAGGTGACTGAAGTTTAAACATGTAAGAATAAATACACAACTTCTTATAAATAAATTCCAGTTTTTAGGTAAAGGGTCTCTCCGCACATTTTTCTGGAGATGGTATCAATAAATCCATTTCTAAAAAATTCTTGCTTGCAAAGAAATAGCTATTCAGGAGAGCAAATAGGATATCAAGTCCAAACAACTTAATTTCAATTGAAAACTCAGAAGTTGTCACTAAAATGCTATCTATAGTAAAACAAACACAGACTTCATAGCACCTTTCAGATAATTCAAAGTCTTTTTACAGTTGTTTAGCAAATACTGCCTGCTAGCATTCGGTTAATCGATTACTTTGTTAGGTGTGTTCCCAAAACTAATAATGGTGGGAAAAGATACTATTGAGACTTCTAAAACACCAAAGAAGCATGGAATAATGTTTTCAATGCTTTTAATAGTAAGTCAAAGCACTGCAGTGGTTCCAGAAGCAGTTGCATTTTAGAGCTGGGAGAGAGTCCTTAGATATACATATTTTGTTGATTTTCAAATCTTCAAAGGATGGCATGCTGGGTAAGGAAATTTGCTAAGAGTCCATGAGCAGAGTTAGTGAGGACTACTACATTCATACACACTCATTCTTGGATCCATTTACGCATTCATTTTCTTCCTTCAACAAATGTTCCTAAAACTCTTGCTACATGTAGGAGAAATATTTGAATACAATACTGGCCTTAACCTGCAGAAGTTTAAAGCTTTGAAAGGAGGTAAGACATGCATGTAAAGAATAAAAACAAGAAGTTAATTTTGAAACACTATGAGAGGAAAAGAAAGCAATTAAAGTTCAGAAGATAGAAAATTATTTTCAAGTGATTTGATGACTGTGGTCTGTAATAGAAAATTTACTGTATTAACTTGGACTTACACATTTACATTTGTTTAATAAGTTTTGAACATCCAACAGAGGAAAAAATCTAGATAAAATTAAATATGATCTTGTGTCACTTAACAGGGATATGTTCTAAGAAATGCATCATTAGGTGATTTCATCATTTTGCCGACATGATAAGGAATAGGTACATAAACCTAGATGGTATAGCCTATTACACAACTGGGCTAGAGTATAGCCTATTGCTCCTAGGCTACAAACCTGTAAAGCTTGTTACTGTATTGAATACTGCAGGCAGGTGTCACACAATGATATTAATGTATCTAAACATATCTCACCATAGAAAAGGTGCAGTAAAAAAAGGTATTGTAATCTTATAGGGCCACCATCATATACACAATTCGTTGTTGATCAAAATGTCATTAATGCAGTACATGACTGTGTTTGCCTTAGCCCATGTTATATCCTGAGGAAATGCAGAACAGGATTAGAATTGAATTGCTGAATTGTTGTCATTATTTGATAACCTAATAAGAATATATTGTTCAAGTACAAGGATGCCATTGATTTAATTATCTAGAAAATGTAACTCTGAAAAATACCTATAGTTTTAAAAAATTAAACACTGATACTATAAACTAAAATTAAATACTCAATTAACTGGTAACTCAGTTAGTTACCAGTTAGCTAAAGCCATCTCCTTTATAATGCTGAGAAGTACTCCAGGATAAGCCAAGGAAAGTATGGACTTTGAGCTCCCTCTGGAGGAAAGACAGCCCTCCCTATTGGTCTGGCAGAAAATAATTTCTTTTCTAAAGGTCAGAAATGAAGGGAAAAGTCTTCTAATCAAATTGACTTTTAGAATTAATCTTATGATGCCCCTGTCCATAGCTTTTAACCCATAGAGAATCCAGTGAGTATATTTGCTTCAACTTACAATTCAAAAAATCCCTCTCCCAAATACTTGGGGAAACAAACATTGGACGCCAGACTAATAATGATGTGGAAAAATAATGATAATGAACACAATAAGTATATTTGTTTTATGAACATAATAGTCTGAAAAATCCCTTACCACAAAATATTGTATGAATTATAATCACTAAGAATCTCGCAAGCCGGGCTTGGTGGCTCAGCCTGTAATCCCGGGCCTTTGAGAGGCTGAGGTGAGTGGATTGCCTGAGTCCGCGGGTTCGAGACCCGCCTGGGCAGTGAGACCTCATCTCTACAATAAACCAAAAAATCAGCCGGGTGTGGTAGCTCAGGCCTGTAATTCCGGCTACTTGGAAGGCTGAGGCGGAAGGATTGCCGGAGCCCAGCAGTTCAAGGCTGTAGTGGCCGGGAGTGGCCACTGCACTCCAGTCTGAGCGACAGAGTGAGACTCCAACTCAAAAAAAAAAAGAAAAAGAATCCCGCAAACCTTAAAAAGAAACAAAATCTATTCATTCATTTATTCTATAAGTGTTTATTGAGTGTCTATTGTGTACCAGGCACCATTCTCAGTGATGATTTAAAAAAAACAAACAAAACCCTTACCCTCATGGAACTGACATCAGAACAGGCAATCTTAAGCATCAGCTCTGACCTATCCCTGTCCCTAAGGGAACATTGGAGGATGAGTGCAGGTATGAGTATGGAGGCAGAGAAGCAAAGACACTGGTGAATCTGGGGAACTCTGAAAAATGTGGACTGTGCTGCACCCTTTAAAGAGCAATACACAGAATCTCTTCTGCCCATACACATTAAAAATACTTACTTTCACTATAGATGATGAAGAACCTGTTCATAAAATTTGACAGGCTTGTTTTGGAAGCTATCGCATAGCCTTACAAAACCTCTGGGCTGAAGCAATCCTTGAATAAAAGTCCACCTCCACCTAGAACAATGTTTCTAAGCATTTCTATGAATGGGAAAGCATGGAAGAAACCTAGGGTTAACCCTCTCAAAAGGACATGCAGTTAGACTAACTTCTTCAGTGGTGTCAGTGATTTTAAGGCAACTCTGTCCATCCATCCATTCATCTGTGTTTGTATAGTACTCACTATGGACAAGGCCATTTGGAGAGACAGTTGTAGGAAAGATAGGATTCTGACCGTATAGGGTTTTCAGTTCTGTGAGGAAGATGCAAATAATTACAGCCAATTGTAAGAAGCAGTATAGTGAATCATGCTTTTGGCCTATTCCTCATCTTGACCAGGGACTACACTGGCAGGTGCCTGGCTGGTGTGAAAGACATGGCAATCAGGGTCTATCAGCCTCTGTGACCAGCACGGACAATTTATTTCTAGTGTGTTAAGAAAAGCAATACTGTCTACTACACCTAATTTAGTTTGTGGTCCAGCAGTATTCGTTTGCTTAACACAGCATTTTGTTTTTGCATATGTATTGATTTTGCACACATATTGTCTAAGTGTCCCCAGAATACTGCCTACAGAGTTTTGGTAAAGTTGACAATCAGTTGCCCTGTCTCTGGTCATTCTGATATGAGAACACACTGAAGGAGCAAAAACCAAGTAATTGCCTCCAGGATACAAAGACTGCAGACACGTGGTTGGCGTAAGAATCTAGTTTCACTTAGTGATTTTCAGGACAAAGCAACTGCACTAACAGGGATTTTCTTGATGTCTGATTTAAGGCTTGTAGAAGACCCCAGTTTATTGGCTCAAATTGAGAATGGCCTCTTTTCAGCACTTGTTAGATGTAAATGAGATCTTCCTAGCAAACAGCACTACCAAAATTCATATTCAAGATATCCAAGACCTGAAACTGATGTCAAAACCAATATCATAGTCAATTGCAATATTGCCCTGGTGGGAATCTTCAGAGTTGACTCAGAATGTAGCAGGGCACAGGGCAAAGGCTTATGTTTTTCCTTGCTCCTTAGGATCCATATTTTAAGATGCTTATGAGAAAGAATCTCTAAAAAGAAACATTTAGAATATAACTTTCAAATTAATGTTTTATTATAACAATAATGGGAGCAAACATTTACTGGGTATTTACTATGAGTCAGGTACTAATCTAAGACCCAGGTTATATATATCAGCTTATTTAAATCTCTCAACAGTTCTAAGAGGTAGCCACTCTTATTAACCTGTTTTACTGCTGAGAAAACTATGGACAGGAAAGTTAAGGAACTTGACCAGGATCACAGAGCAGAGAGTGGCAGAAAGAAGATTTGAGATCAGACAATGAGTTCCACACCTGTACTCTTGACTGTTTCTTTTTTCTGCCTTTCTTGTGTGAACTCTAAAATACTCAAGTACTATAATACTAAACAATTGTTTGCCAAGGCATACATAGTACCATAAGTCTTAATTTATATAACTTTTTCCACTTCCATTTTATTTTTGATTTCATGAGCTCTGTTGAGATCATAGGCCTGAAAGTACCCTTGAGCAATTTTCTACTCTAGGTTGAGTTCACAAAGTATTTGTAAATAACCTAGAATTACAGACAACATCTGTCTTAGCTCTTTTGGACTGCTATAACAACAAAAAAAAAAATCATAGACTGAATAATTTATAAACAACAGAAATTTATTTCTTGCAATTCTAGAGGCTGTCAAAAACTAAGGCACCATCACTTTCATTGTCTGGTGAGGGCTCACTCTATTTTTTAGATGGTAGCTTTTCATTGTCTCCTCACATGGTAGAAAGAGCAAACACCTAAGCCCCTGGGACCTCTTCTCCAAGGGCACTAATCCCATTCATAAGGGATCCACCATCATGACCTAATCACCTTACAAAAGGCCCTATCTCCAAATACCATCAACTTGGAGGTTAGGATTTCAGCTCATGAATTTAGTTGACGGGAAAGGGGGACACAAACATTGACCATAGCAACATCCTATTTTGACCCAACTAACTGTAATAACTTTGAAAGAACTACAAGAATTGACTAATATAATATTAGCATGTAGTATGCCATTAGATGTGAGCTCCTCTCAGCAATCTTATAGAAGTGTAAGGAAAAAAATCCCTTAGAAGATGAATAAATAGCAGAATAGTCTCACACAGTTTCTGCTTACCAATTTCCCCAAAATGAAATATTTGTGAAATAAATTAGATCTTAAAATGTATATTAGAAACCAGGTAGAAGGAAAGAGAGAGATACCAGTCCCTAGACCAAGTTGGTTATTCCACTTGGACATTAATCAGGCTCTGAACTTTATGGCAGCTAATGCAAATGAATCACAAAGGAAAAACAGAAGAGGGAAGAAAATTTGTTGGGCTCTTACTGTATGCATATCATTCTGATGACTACTTTTCCACATGGCATGCCATTTATTTGCACACTAGATCCTTGTCATAGGTGTCATTATTTTCTTACACATCTAAGTAAGTGGCAGAGCCAGGATTTAAACCAAGCCTGATCCTAAATCCTGTGTGTTTTTTATATTAGATTAAGGTTATATTATTCTTGCCCAATAAAGTGACACATGCGATTTATCGGTAGACACCTAGTCTTTCTTTAAGGATTATTTTTTGTGTGTGGATCCTTATGTAGGGAACTTTGGGTAATAGCCTAGTAACCTATAATTATTAGATGCTCAATCAATGTTTATGGAATAACATGAATAAATAAATTCATAGATAATAAGATGAAAGATATTTTTCTTAATTTTTATAAGTTATAGAACTATTTAATATGGATGCCTTTATAATTAACCTCTCTAAAAAAAAAAGCCATACTATGGCATTATAATTCAGCATAAGGCACTTGGGTACAGGCCTTAAAAATTAATATTTTGTATTTTTCCTTGTATTTCATAGTGTAATTTCTCAAAAGAATAATCTAGACCCCTTTATCTTTACTTCACCAGCTCTCATTTACTTCTCAACCCACTGCAATGTACTTCACTCTGATCCTGTTCAAGGTCAATAATGAACTCATTAATTCTAATCCAAAGGACACTTTGCATTCTCTGTCTTTCTTGGTCTCTTGGGAGCATGTAACATTATTAACCACTTGTTCCATCTTTCTCCTTACCCCTCTGGCTGTTTCTTTGCAATCATTTCTTTTTCTATCCCCTCATTTAGTGTTGAGTTTTTCTCATGGAACTGTCATGGGCCACTGTCCGTTCTCACTGTCTGATCTGCACCTGCCTGGCTGTCCATCCACTCTCATAACTCCAGCTGCCATTTTCTTGCTAAGGGCTCTCACACTTGAAAACTTGAGTCAATTTTTTTTTATATCCAAGTACTATAAATGAAGATCTAGGCCATGATTACATATCTTAAAAATAAGTGATTTTTGTCTATGGAGTCAAAGGCTCATGTAAAAAGTGAAGAATCTTATATATTTCTTAGCCATTTCTTGGTCATTAGTCATGCATTAGGAGTCATTTCTGCGTATCTTTAAATACAGCATTGAACTACCCTTTGTGTTTGTTGTTATTAATGATTTGTTTGACAGGATAGGAGGAAAGCATAGTTATTTAAAGAAAGCATCTGTGGCCACTCTCAGTTGAATAGCATTCATAAAGATAAGATGTGTCTGAAATTGTAATAGAAATCAATGTGAAATAAGATTCATTTTATAAAATCTTAAATTACAAACCATTTTCTGAAGCATATCTGTTGTATAAATGTGGGAATTCACACAAGGAAAAGATAATTATTTGATTGATTATATAACTTGAGTTTCATTCTGTCCAAATGCACATGAATATATTTACAGACACAGCTGGACAGCATTTTGATTTAGAGAACAAGTATTTTCTTCTTTTCACACAATCTTCCTAGAAGCTGTATCAGAACAAAAATATTATTTTCCTCGTAATAGTATCAGACTTAGTGATTTTATTCTTAGCCAAGGATTTAGTGTCAGAAAATTGTAGTAATAATTAACAATGTCATAGTAAAGTTGAGATACTACTTTAGTCTTATCTGACTACTTAAAATAATGCAATTATGTTCCAGATTCCGAAATAAAAAAGGGGGATGGGGATTTAACTTAGGATTCTAATAATTGAGTATCCACAGCATTAAAACATTAACTTTACATATTGTAATTTTCACATGTCTTCAAATATGTCCACTTAAGTAAACATTAGTTAGATATACAGTTTAACATGGTCCAGACTTCTTTACAGCATTAACGTGAATATTGGAACTAAATCTTTATGGTCTTCATGGAAATTGATTCTCTACTATTTATTTATTAGTTTGTTTGTTTGTTTGTTTGTTGACAGGGTCTTGCTCTGTCATCTAGGCTGGAGTGCAGTAGCGCTGCACTCCTGGCCTTAAGCTGTCCTCCCACCTCAGTCTCCTAAGTAGATAGTAAAGCATGCCTCTACTTTATTAAAAACAAAAACTACTTCCTTTCCTCATTTCATTGCATTTGAACATGCCTGTGATAAGTGCACTTTATTACACAGTGTATTTTGCCATTGTTTTCAGCAATCTGCATAGACTCCATCCCAGGTAACCTGACAGTAAGAATACAGGAGGAAGGAGAGGATGTAATTTCTGCCTCTCTGACTCTGGTGGGTCTGCTAAGATATCAGAAGCCTAAACAACCACCCTAGGTCTTGGTCGTCCAGGTTTGTAGCAGAGTCAGGGAGAGGTACTTCTTTTCACAATGCAGAGGTCCCATGCCAATTTGTTTTCTTTGAAGTAACTTGCCTACTGACTAATTTCTTCAGATTTCAACTATAGTAAATAACTTGCTAAATAAAAATATTCATATTAAAGGGGAAAAAAGAAATTACTTCCTTTAGCAAATGGGACTAAAGTTAATTCAAAGTTAATTAACCAAGACGCCTCCAAGCCACAGAGCGTGTCACCCAGCACTGACAATTAATTAGCTTTGCTCTGAAAGAGCTATAGGTACTGAGGAAAGAGTTCTGGATTAAAGGCTTTACTTGCTCTGCCAAGGCCACCCATTTCTAGCGCTCACACCTTGAAAGCAGTCTGCTGCTCCAGGCTACAAATTATACATGAAGTATGTGATTCCATGTCACTTTTTAATTTCACATGATTTAAATATGAGAAAAGTGAGAATAAAGCTCTATTTCCTTTTAAAATAAAGATGTTAACAATGAATGATACAACTGGTTTTTAGTTTCTTGTGCTTTTCAAAATAATTTTCCATCAAACAGCTATGAAAGACAAATATTAAGGAAAACTCGTGAGGAATGAGAGGTCACCCTTGCCTTTTAAATGGGCTACCTTGCTCAGCCTCACTAGTCATCAGAGAAATGCAAATTTTAATAAATGGGCTACCTGTTTATGGTAGGTCATACAGCGTCTTCCTTTTTTTTTTTTTTTTTGAGAGTTAGAGTCTCACTTGGCCTGGCTGTAGTGCTGTGGCACGTTTAGCTTCTTCCTTTGAACATTATATTAGCATGTGTATAAATGATTTAACCAGAAACTACTGGAGTTAGCATTTAAAAGGCAGCAAGATGTGATGAGAAGAACATTAGATTCATTAGATTCTTCTTTTTTTAATTGTAGAGATGAGATCTGGCCAAGTTGCCCAGGTTCTTGTCTCCGCCTCCCAAAATGCTTGGATTACAGGTGTGAGCCACCACTCCTGGCCATCATTTCAAACCAGATTAGCTGGAATATGCTTATTCTTTGAAGGAATCTTAGTTATAGTTGGACAGTCCTTACATTTTTAGTTGGATAGTCCACACATATTTGATGGACGATTGTTTCTCACCAGAAAAATCAGGCACTGGTCTTCCACAAGAAATGGGCTTCAATTAGCCTATGATTGTCTTTTTCTCTGTTTATATTTATATACAACTGAAATAGTTGGGTTGTAGATGCATGGTCTTTTCATTTCCATTCAATGAGACTAGCCAGTTCTCTATTTATGTTTCTAAAAGAGAGCAATAATTTCAATTAGCTAAAAATATTTATGTCTAGATTTGGGATGGGTTTTTAAATGCATGTTTACATTTACTTGGGTCTGGTGTCTTCGGAAGATGTAAGAAACCACCCAGTTTCCCTGGTGATAAGCAGGCATGGGGCTAGGCATATCAGGCCAAGAACACAAAGACCTGCAGGTAGGGAACATCTGGTCTGAAAGGATTGATGGTCAGAAGGTCAGTTAGCACAGAGAAGAGTGTGTGTGCACCTAAGTGCAGACACGAAAGAAAGTCAGGGAGATCAACCCAGGCTGGAGCTGAGGCTTGCAAGTGGAAGTCTAGCAAGCAAGCAGAAACCAAGATGTAGGAGATCAGAAAGCTAAAATCAGGAAGCTAGGGCATCTGGAAGTCCAAGACACGGGTCAGCACAGACTAAACAATAGGAACAAGAGCTGGTAGAATTGAGGTCATCAATAACCTGGGTACACAGTCCCTGGCATGAGGTCAGAAAGAAAGCAAAGCTTTGTCCCATAGATATGAATGGGGTGAGGTTCCTTGCCCGTCTTCCCCACTTTCTCAGGTGAGAAACCTACCATTGTCCAGGGCATTTGTATTCAACATATTTCAAGCAGCATATTTCTGAAGGCACACTCTCAGACTTTTGTGTTCATTGTGTTTTTCCCTCCTGGATAAAGTTCTGAGTGTGAGCAAAGGACATGTGGCTTTGTAGATCTGAGTGGAGATAAATAATGATGTGTGGGTAATAAAGCAGCTACAGCTATGGAGTCACAAGCTAGTGTATTTGTCTTACATGGTATCAAAGGCAGTTTATAAGTTGGTAATATACTCTTTCAGACTTTTCTATTCCACGTGAATTGTGAATATGTTTTGGGTTATTGCATCTTCTAATGTCCTTGGAAAAGTAGGGAGCTCTCTCTTAAAAACGTGAAAAATTGCTGAGGCTTGAAGCAAACTGCCATCTTCCTGAGGTCATTGCGGGGGCCAGCCCCTGCAGGTTTTGAGGGTCCCTGGAAAGAGGTGGTGGCATCGGTAAATCTGTAGGGATAGATTTTAAAAGAAAGAAAGAAAGAGACTGGGGGAGAAAGAAAGAGACTGGACTCTGTCTAGTGCAGAAGCTGTTTATTGCAAGTTACAGTGGGTATTTATCCCCAAATTTTACACAGACTGTCTCACAAGTCTTTCATGCGAACACAAAGCTAGGTGCATGAGGGGCATCCCCCACCCACCAGATGTTTTCTCAGGTATGAGGAAGGACAAACCCCAAAATTGTCTTATTGTTCCCTATGGTAGTTAATGTTCCTCAAAAGCAATGCAACAATCCCTACTAGCATCATGATGTTCTAATAATAACTTTAAAGCTCATGCGTACACAACACCCATGATGACTAACTTAAATCTTATTACCTTTCTATTCTGTGCTAATTCTACTTACACAATTGCTATGGAAGCTCTTAATTATAGCTTAAACCGGTTCCTAAAGAATGTGGCCCAGTCCAAAGATCACGCTGGGCTCTTTAGGATGTGACCCAGTCCAAGGTTCACAGTGGGCCACGTCTTGGAATAATCGATTACAATCTCTTAACAAAATGGCTATTCTAAAATCCTATATATCTATCTTAATTTCTATAAAAGTTTCTAACTCCTAATCCTAATATATAAAGCTGATCATCAGCAATAAAGCTTCTAAAATAAAAGCCAAATATAAACTGTAAATTGTACTAAGGCCAAAACCACAATAGTAGAAAATGGGAACAATGAAATTTCTAAAGTTAGCTGTATTCTTATTAAACCTTAAAATATCATGATTGATCATGCTTGAACTAACATAATTCCCTGACATTAGCATGACCTATTCTACAATACTTTCTATGAATAAAATAAATTCAATTTCTATAATAAGTAGAAAAACCCTACACTAACTGTAGCTAAAACCGGTTTAAAAGAATGCAGCCCAGTCCAAAGCACGCACTGGGTCCTTAGGAATGTGGCCCAGCCCGAAGTTCGTGCTGGGTCATTTCTGGTAAATCTAGATAATCATCTATACCATTTAAAGCTGAAAACAGCTCTCCATAAGTATATACTAATTCTACAAATATACTTTTAAATCTTATAAAGAAGCTTGTACCATATTAAAGGCTCCCAATTGTGACTGGAGTTTGAATTATATCTAATACCTAAGCCGAAACCGCAGTTCATGGGAAACACGGAACAATGAGTTTCTAGAGTGAGCCATGCCTGTCACAGTCACAGAGTCTTCAGCTTAGGTCAGCAGAGTTCCTTTTGACTAAGTGTGAAAGGAAGGAGGGAATGGGGTCAACAGCTCCCAAACGTATCCTAGTGGTCTTGGGGTCCACAGCCCTCCCTGATCCCTAATGCTCAGTGGGCCTCTGTGGCCGGCTCCCAACAGGTCATCATTCTCAGAAATATGACTTGCCTCTTTTTTGTACTTTTTTGAGATAGTATCTTGCTTGGTCACCCAGGCTTGAGTGCAGTGGTGTGATCTTAGCTACTGCAGCCTCAAACCCAAGCAATCCTCCTGCCTAAGCTTCCGTCCTTACTTGTAGCTGGAACTACAGGTATATGCCACATACTCAGTTATTATTTAATTTTTAACTGTTTTTTGTAGAGATGTTCTTCCCTGTTTTCAATGAGCATTTTCTTCTACATCTTGACCTGGAACTTGTTTTGGCAGCATTTGTGTCTGACTGGACATACAGAAATAAAAAAGAGTAATAAGATTAAGTCAGCATGTCTCTATGCTGCCCATAGAGTGTGGTACCAACTTATCGGGTTCTGGATGAATTTAGGTAGAACCTAAATTCCCAGTCTACATTCATTAGAACCTAGTTCCAACCTTTCTCTTTGGTCCTAAAGCCCAGCTCCTGCAGAGGGCATCTTAACCACTAGTGAAGCAGCTCCATCAGAGTCCCCATCATAGGACATGTTAAAGGAGACCTTGAAGATCAGTCGCAATGTCTGCTATCCTGCTGCCATGAGGCCAGAGATGAGCTGAGACTAGGGGACAGCAAGACTTGGGGACAGACTGCTGTATAATGAGCCACAAGGGTTAACCCCAGGCAAGATGAGTGGAAGAGCCATTCTCAAAATGCTCCAAATCCCAAGATACCTTACAGCTTAAGCGATCCCTGGGAAACCACAGCGTCAGCTAGACCAACAGTATCTGCACTTATCGAAAGCACTTATCAGAAATAGAGGCAAGAGATGCTTCCTGTTGATTCTCTTCTGAAGCAAAAGCTTTCAGTAAGGCATAGATTCTGCCTTGGTGTTATTTCCAGCCAGGAAATAATAAACTCATGCTCTGTTCTTCTGTTTAGCTGATCATGCCAACAGCTAATTTTTTTATTAAGCACTTTGTGTTTTATTTTGGCATACGAAAGTGTCTATTTTCATGGAAGAAGTTCTGCTCAGAAAACACATTCATAGGTACCTGGCTTTAAGCAAAGGAAGTTTTACCTTGGAGAGCTTTTATTTAAAAATTAATTTATGAATGGGCTCCTTTTCCTTTCATTATTTTAGCTTTTAGTCATATTTTCATTTTCTCATAATATTCCTACTTCGATGATGAAAAAAAATGCAGACACTAATGGATTAGCACCTGCCAACAGTATGGTTTTCAAATACTGCTTTTTATCTTCTTTGTACCTTTGAGCATGAGCGAATGGTGTGCTGCCCAGATAACATTTCAGGAAAAGCTCTGACCTCCACCTGTTAATAAAGCTCTTCATCTATGTAGTGGGTTTACCTGGCTGTGTGTCTTTGGCTTCTCCCTGTTCCTCTTTATCTCTGCTGCTGTGGAGCCAATATAAAGTTATCAGCAACATTTGGTGGTGTGGATTCTTCTCATCTGTGCAATTTAGGAGGAGACATGTTTTTTTTTTTTTTTGAGTTGGAGTCTCACTCTGTCGCCCAGACTGGAGTGCAGTGGCCGCTCCTGGCCACCGCAGCCTCGACCTGCTGGGCTCCGGCGATCCTTCCGCCTCAGTTTTCCGAGTAGCTGGAATTACAGGCGCGTGCTACCACGCCCGGCTGATTTTTTGATTTATTGTAGAGATGAGGTCTCGCTGCCCAGGCGGGTCTCGAACCCATGGACTCAGGCAATCCACTCACCTCAGCCTCCCAAAGGCTTGGGATTACAGGCTGAGCCACCGAGCCCGACTAGGAGGAGACATCTTAATACCGAACAGCTGCTGGGTGACTCCAACATTACTTTAGTGAGATTTGTAGCTTATTGATTGCACAGTTCCTTGTGTATGATACACAGTTCTTTGTGTATATCACTCAATAAATACTGGTTGGTTGAATTTCCCAGAGCACTGAGACTCATTTGAAGCAGCTTCCAGCATTATTTTTTGTATGCGGAGGGAGAAGCATGAAGTGGTGAAAGATGTTACTTAATAATGTTGTCTCGTGGTGGTGGTAGTTGTTGTTATTGTTGTTATTATTATGTTATTATTATGCAAGGACCAGGTTGTAGGAATGAAGAGGCCATTTTCATACAATTTTCCTTCTATATCCGAATTCTGGCCATGACCTAACTCACTCAACTGAGACATTTTCACCCTGTAATATGAAGGTATGTTGCTAAGCAACTAGATTAGTAATTGGTAAATGCTTATACATAATTTGATCTGAGTTACATACAAAAAGTATGTAACTAGTTTTTTCCTCTTCATTATTAGACAAATGATTATCATTTGGTTTCATTTTGCCCAAAATAAAACAACTGCTTTCATCTATCAAAGTGCATAGTAACATGATATCGTAGAAAGACCCTGGATCTGAAAGACAGAAAGTGTGAATTCAAGCCGCAGGTATGAGAATCACTAGTCCTTTGACCATGAGCAGAATCAAGTAACTGCTAAGCCTTTCCTTTTTTTAACCTGTAATTTGTGGCTAAATATCTTTTCTGCTTGCCTCCTAGAGCCAGATTAAGGATGGATTTGAGAATGTTTTAGAAAGCATTTAGAAAAATCAAAACATTCTAAGGTCTAAGCATTATCTGAAACTCCAGAGTACTTAATCTTAGAAATTTGAGTCTGTTGTTGTAACTCCAAAGGTTGGATTGATTAAGAAATACAGGTTGAAGACACACCATTCCTTCAGTGAGGCACAAAACCATCATGGGGAAAAACTATTCATATGAATAGATAATATATGAATGTTCACATAAAAATTCAACAAATGTATTGAAAAAATAGCAATACACAGAAAAGACAATGCATATAAAAGCAACATTAAATAACCAGTTGTGTTTTTGTATGCCTTATACAATGAAAAGTTCTGTTGAAATAGACATCATTCTATTCTACATACAAAAAGTATGCAATTAGTTGCATAATATTTTGCAGCTCTCAAGGATAACTCTAAGAATATATGTCTAATTACACACAAAGGCCTTCAGCCATGAGAATACCCTGGAGCACAAGACCAAACAATACAGTTTCAATGATCACACACTCAGGAGAATGAGGCTTGTGTTCTGTGCTGCACTCGCTGTTGCAGTGGCTCTGTTGGCTGTCTTCCTGCTCTATTGCATTTCAGCCTCTTTTCATCAATTTCACACTGCTCTCTCCTTCTGTCTTCATCCCACATAAACTCTCTGATGAAGAACTAGATTGGATTTATTATTATCCATTCAAGAGAGTGTGTCTGTTGTTCCTAAGAGATAAGAATAATAATGATCACTGGCATTTAATAAATTCTTTTTTTTTTTGACAGAGCAGCTTGTATTGTTCCCTAAAAAGTCCATTTTCCTGTAAAGACATTCATTTAGATGAGACACACACCAGGTTTGTCCAAAGTGCCTCAACATATCCAATTTCCATGGCCCCAGATGAGACTTATAAGGCACCAAAGAATGCATTCACTTTAATACTCAGGGTCATCATGTCCTTCCAAGATCTTAGTTTCTGTGACAGGGAGGGATTTTGCTAGCAAATAGTTGAATTAAAATCCAGGCAAGGAAACAACCATGCTGCCCATCAAAAGAGGACTGGATTAAAAAAATGTGGTACATATACACGATGGAATATTACGCAGCCATAAAAAAGAACAAAATCATGAATTTCAACAGCAACCTGGATGGAACTAGAGTCCATAATACTGAGTGACCTCTCACAGAAACAAAGATCCGAGTATCACATGTTCTCACTCATATAATGGACCTTAAACATCCAATGCAATACAATAAGAAAATGACTGACAGTACTGGGAAACCATGGCGGGGGGATGGAGATGGGATTAACAGTAGCAAATATCTGTCTGGGAATGGGGAAATACTTCATATCAACAGGGTGCCTGAATGAAACGTAATTGTATACCTAACCCTTAACTGTACCCCACAACATCGTAATAATAAAAAAAAAATCCAGGCAAATATGCTCTCAATCTTTAGGTACTGCATTATTTAACATATTGCAGCAGATTTTGTATTCAAATCTAATTATGTTTTGTAAACAATTGTTTTAATAATTCCTACATAAACTTTATTCACACATTTTCTATTCTATTCTACTCATTTTTATGTTTTCTCTGTCTTCTTTTCTTTTAACAAATTCCCATGGACAATCCCGAAAAAACTATTAGTCCTAGAGTGTGACTGGAGGCAAATTAATCCCAACAATCCTCAGGTGTGTGGATGACCAGAGTGTTAATCTGGTGAGCCAGGTGGGTGCCCACAGTGACCCTTGGCATAATGGGGGGGGTCTGGCCACTGTTCATGTCCACCATGCCCAGTATCCCCAGCATCACTGCACCAAAGGCACCGAGCCAGAGCTTAGTGTCCTCGCTGAATTGCAGCACTGTGGATTTTAGGCCAATTACAGTGTCGTCTCTTTTGTCCTGATGGGCATACACAATGTCATAAAGAGTTCCAGAAAATAAAGGGGCAGGCAATCAGATGGCTCAAAAGAAAACTTGAGGGCAGACCAGCCAAGTAACACCTCCACTTAAATGTCAACCCCAGGACTAATTGAGGCCAGTATGTCCTTCTTTTCATTTGTGAGTAGGTGACGACAAGTAGTAAGGATGCTGTTCCCAGAGCTAAAATGGAGCAGTTCGGACACAGATGAACAGCCTGCGCCAAGGTCAGCTTCTTCCGAGAAAAGCAAAGGACGGAAGAGTTGACATGTCTCCAGCGGCTCTTGGGCGTTTGCTGTTCTTGAGTTTTTTGTTGTAGTCCTTTGGTCCCACACATCACTAAAAATACAGCTTTTCGCACACATCATAATGACTCCAGTGCCAAAAAATGTACCAATCAGGAAAACAGTCTGGTTCATCTGCCAAACCAGTACTCCAGGTGAAAGGCAGGCCCAGCAGGCAGGTTCCAACTGGCTTGTCCAGCCACATAAGGCACAGGTAGGACTGCAGGTTGCGTGGAGCGGAGGCCACCGTGGCTGCTTCAGACATGCTGAGCGGGTGCCTGCGAAGCCCAGGGCGAGTGGGGGCCACCGATCCTTCCCCAGGGCATTTCCCCAGGGGCAGCCCCTGGGCCCAGAAGTCATACCCATGGTGCAATGGGCAGGAACCCGCAAGCTCCTAGTCTCCCCACGCCCACCATGGTGCCACAAGGACTGACCCATTTAATAAATTCTTTCTAGGATCCAGCTGCTTTTTAGATCACCTTATGTAAACATAGTAACAACTATATAAGTTTAACTAGTTTACCTGTATGTGAGAAAAAAATCTTTTTTATAACACAGGAATGTGACCCACTCTCCTGCTTATTCAGTCATTCATTCTTGTCACATATACAGAAAAAAAATCACTCCAAGCATTCCTGAGATATTTGCCTACACGTATAATGAAAATTTCATTGCCCACGTATTCTAACATTTCTTAATTGAATACCATAGAATTTTCTGCTAGTGTCTCTACTTTTAATAATTTAAAAACATCCATTTTCCCTGACTAATTTAAAAGGCTGCAAAGCACTCTTATCTCCACCCTGCTATGCTTCTCTTTCCAACTTAATTCCCTATTTATCCACAGTGTAGATTCATAGAACTATAGAAACTGAAAGTGCCAAGACAGTGGCTAAGAGCTTGACCAAATTCCCTTAAAACTTGTTCTATCATATTTTTGCTGACTGATACTGAGCGAACTACTGTAGGTATTTGGTCAGATTTCCATAAACACAATAATAAGAGTGTTTAGATAACAGGACTTCTCAAAAAATTTGTTCATAAGTTTATCACCTGAGAAACTTGTTCAGATGCTAAACTCCTTAACTCTATGTAGTATGGAGCCCGATCATCTGCATTTTAAAAATTATCAAGAAGATACTGATAGAAGTCAAGTCACTGATTAGTGTCACCCTTAAGTTGCCATCATGGGGTTTGCACCATGGGGTTATTGTGAAGACAAAATAAATTCATCTATGAAAAATGATTAATTCAGTGCATTTCACATAGCAAAAGATTATAAATTATCCTTAACATTATGAGAGAAATTAAAATTATGTGACCTAGTTTATTCATTTTCCAGGTGATGGGTATGTTAACAAGACAGTTGAAATAATTTATACAACATCCCAAAAAAGAACCTCAGAGAAGTCTGGTTGTCTGATGTTTCTTTGGCCATTACTTTCTACCAACTTTGATCGCACTATCCCCTTACCATCATCTAGAATATGCTTGAATGCTCCTTATGCTAGACTAGGTTGATACTTTTGTCAAACTCGTACATTGTTACCACCCCTGGGAAATCTGCCACAATTGCCCCAAAAATGTGTTGTCTCCCTGCTCTTCTGAACTGTTATATGCTTTCTCTTCTTTGCCAATCCTTTGGCACTTCTTACATAAACATTTGTTGAAAATGTTTAAAAAAAAATATCCCAACTAAGTTAAATGAAGGCATGGAATAAATGTTTTTGTTCTTGTATAAACCTTTAATAATTTCTCCAGAATTACTAAGTAAAGAAGATTGATTGACCTGCAGATTACTCATACTCAGAATGACAACTCCATAATGTTAACTAGGTAAATTGTCCAGGAAAAGATGAACATTCATCGTCCTCTTGTAACTTTTAAAAATAGTGTATTCTTAATTTCCTACATGGGTCCCTTTAAAAAAAAAACCCAAAAAAACGAGAGAGTAGGTTTTTGAATTGAAAAGCTAGAGATTGAGTATGCAGGCCCACCATGTGAATATGCATGATGGTCACTTTAATTTTTCTTAAAATCCTTACTTATTGGATTGCCTGAGCCCGGGGTTCAAGACCCGCCTGGGCAACGAGACCTCATCTCTACAAATAAATCAAAAAATCAAAAAAAAGTAGCGCATGCCTGTAATTCCGGCTACTCGGAAGGCTGAGGTGGAAGGATGCCGGAGCCCAGCAGGCAAGGGAGCGGCCACTGCACTCCAGTCTGGGCGACAGAGTGAGACTCCAACTCAAAAAAAAAAAAAAAAAAACCTTACTTATTAAATAAAGATGTTAAATGTGCCAGCTTACCTCTTATGGCTCTGAGTGTATGAGGTCTCTGCCTGGTTCCAGAAGAAGCCACACAATTCAATGCCTGGTAATCTAGAATGAATATGGGATATTACCCTCAATAAATGTTTGGAACCTTAGATAGTGCTAAACCCTCTATTACCTTTCATAGCCTGAGTAGCCACTGCGAGGTGGCTAAAATTCTTTTGACATCTCCACAGTTTCACAGATACAAGGTTTGCTCTTACCTAGGTTTCAGCAACGTCAGTATACATTTTTTTTTTTTTTTTGCTTTTTTTAAATAAAAAACTTTCATTTTTTTCACATATAGGAAGGCACTTCTTGGCTCGTTGGCATCCACATTGCCAGCTTCCCTCGTACTTTGGGACTAGGGCAAAATTAAATAAGGGTTATGTGGACACAAGCCCTACAATGCCATGACAGTCAAACTGATAAAACAGATGGCTACTAAGCCACTAATGGGTGGCCAGCATGGACAATGTGGGATTCTGGACACAGGATCAATTCCCCAGATGAAGTGTTCATCGCATTACTCAAAATGGCATGCAACTTAAAATTGAAACCATGGAAAGTGAAACCATGGGTAAGGGTTTGTATGGGAAACAACATATGAAGTTGCAGGAAAAGCTGCCATATATGAGGGAAAAACTCTCACCAGACAAGAATCTGCATCACCTGGATATTATACTTCCTGGCCTCTGGAACCATGAGATATAAACGTTTGCTTTTCAAATGCCCTCCAGTTCATAATATTTTTGTTACAGTCCCTTGAACAAACAAAACAGGTGTGCATGACACATAATTTTCCATACTTTTACCTATCTGTGTTAAATATAAATTGTATTTTGGACCAGAATAGAACTAGAAAATTTAATCTGACAAATTCTCTCTTTTAATTGGTGTGCTTAGGCTATTGACATTTAATATAATTACTGACAGGTTTGAATTTAGGTCTATCGTTTAGCTATGATTCTCTTTGTTTTCATTAATTTTTGTTCTTTTGTTCTTTTCTGCTTTTAAAAAGCTATTTGAAAGTGTTTTAGTGGCTCATTTTAATTTCTCCATTGGAATTTTGACTGTATTTCTTTGTGTTATATTTCAGTATTACTCTGAATATTAATATACTAGGGGACCAAAAAACTGAAATTTATTTATAAAAAATGTCAATTTATTCTTACATGTCTTAACTTCAGTCACCTTAAAAGTACTTCCCATTTGATGCAATACAGCTATCAAGATGTTTTTTCCACTGGTAAAACAGTTTTTGAACTCCTGAATTTAATGCCTTTTAATACTTCTACCAATTTTGTGTTTGACCTCTTCCACATTGCTATAATGTTTTCCTCTGAGAATTTGTTTCATCCAGGACACCCAAAATAGATGCTCAACATGAGAGCAGATGCATGGAAAGGGTGGGGCATGGGATCATGCCCTTTTTCATACAAAATTTCTGAGCACCCAGCACTGTGTTGGCAGGTGCATTGGTATGGTGGAAGAACCAAGACTTATTTGCCACAGTTGGGATGTTTATTCTACATATTAGATGCCACTTTCTCAAGGCTTCCAGATGAAATCTTGGGTTGACCATTTGATCAGAGGAACAAATTCTGTGTGCTATGGGGCCCACCCTTCAAAACAGAATTCCAGGTTTTTTGGGGTTCCCTCTCATACATGCAAATATATAGATATAGACATATAAATATATACTATATGTCAATCTATATAGCTTTATCTTTCTATATCTGGATAGATATAAAAGTTATAAAAGTTATATGTATCTTCTCACAATCTTTTTAGAGGTAATGTTATTTTTTCAAATTAAACTTCATATCCTACTTCAATTTTATGTATGAGATGACTTGTATATCTTATCTGTATATACTGTATGTCCTCTCAAACAGGAAACTACAATTTTTGCTGTTTACATTCATGCATATTTCTTAAAACTTAAGAGATAAAACAATCTAGTATACATTCATCAAGATACTGACCATTTCTGTTACCCTTTCTTCATTGCTAACTTCCCTGTCTGGCATTTTTTTTTTTTTTTACAAGAGCAGCTTTGCTGGCAACCAGTTCTCTTAGGTTTCCTTCACTGGAAAATGCTTAATTAAATGTCAATGCTGAAAGGTATTTTTATTGCATTTATAATGCATAGGTGGAAGTACTCCAATTTAAGTATGGTTTTGTGTGGTTTAATCACAAAGGAAATGCATGGTTAGGTGATTTCATCATTGTGCAACATCATTGAGTATACTTACACAAACCTGGATATCAGAGCCTGCTACATAACCAGGGTATGTGGTTCAGCCTATTGGTCTAGGCGACAAACTTGGACAGCATGTTACTGTACTGAGGCAATAGTAATACAATACTAAGGATTTATGTATCTAAACATACTTGAGCATACAAAAGGTATAATAAAAATATGCTATAAAATTTTTTAAAAAAATAATTAATCAGTATTTTTTATTATGGTTTTGCGGGGTACAGTTAAGGGTTAGGTGTACAATTACGTTTCGTTTGGGCACCCTGTTGATAAGAGGTGTTTTCCCAGTCCCATACAGATATTTGCTACTGTTAATCCCATCCCCCCCCCATAATTTCCCAGTACCATCAGTCATTTTCTTATAGTATTACATTGAATGTTCAAGGTCCATTATATGAGTGAGAACATGTGATATTCTGATCTTTGTTTCTGTGAGAGGTCACTCAGTATTATAGACTCTAGTTCCATTCAGGTTGCTGCGAAAATTTATGATTTTGTTCTTTTTTATGGCTGCGTAGTATTCCATCGTGTATATGTACCACTTTTTTTAATCCAGTCCTCTTTTGATGGGCAGCATGGTTGTTTCCAGGTTCTTGCTATTGTGAACAACGCTGCGATAAACATACGTGTGCAGGTATCTTTTTTATAGAGTGATTTGTGTTCTTCAGGGTATATTCCCCGTAGGGGGATTGCAGGGTCATATGGAAGGTCAATTTTTAGAGCTTTTAGGAATCGCCACACTGCTTTCCACAGAGGTTGCACTAGTTTACACTCCCACCAACAGTGTAGAAGTGTTCCCTTTTCACCACACCTTCTCCAGCAGCTGTTATTTTTTGAGTTGTTGATAATTGCCATTCTGACTGGAGTTAGGTGGTATCTCAGTGTGGTTTTGATTTGCATCTCCCTGATGATTAGTGAGGTTGAGCATTTCTTCATGTGTTTGTTGGCTGCTCGAATGTCTTCTTTTGTGAAGTGTCTGTTCATATCTTTTGCCCATTTTATAATGGGGTTGTTTGTTTTCTTCTTTTCAGTACATTTCAGTTCCTTGTAGATCCAGGATGTTAAGCCTTTGTCAGACCTAGAGTTGGCAAATACTTTTTCCCAGTCTGTAGGCTGTCTCCCTGCTCTCTTGATGGTTTCTTTGGCTTTGCAGAAGCTTGTCAGTTTAATAAGGTCCCATTTGTCTATCTTCTCTCTTAAGTCCTGTGGATTTTGGGTTTTGTACAGGAATTGGATGCCAGTTCCGATTTCCATGAGAGTATTTCCTTCCTTTTCTAAGGTTCTTATGGTTTGAGGTTTTACATTTAGGTCTCTGATCCATTTGGAGTTAACCTTTGTGCATGGGGATAGATAGGGGTCCTGTTTCAATCTTCTGCATGTGGTCAGCCAGTTTTCCCAGCACCATTTACTGAACAGGTTCTCCTCTCCCCATTGGTAGGTGGTGGGGGCTTTGTCGAAGATGAGTTGGTTGAGGAATTGAGGTTTTGCTTCTTGAATCTCAATTCTGTTCTATTGATCTATATGCCTGTTCCTGTACCAATACCAAGCTGTTTTGATGATTGTAGCTTTATAGTAAAGTTTGAAGTCTGGTATTGTGATACCACCTGCTTTGTTTTTTTTGTTGAGGATTGTTCTGCTATTCTTGGACGTTTGTGTTTCCATATGAATTCCTGTGTTGTTTTTTCTAGGTCTGAGAAGAATGTTGTTGGTAATTTAATGGGTATTGCATTGAATTTGTAGATTGCCTTAGGTAAGATGGACATCTTCACAATGTTGATTCTTCTGATCCATGAGCATGGAATATTTTTCCACTTGTTCATGTCAGCTTTGATTTCTTTGAGCAGTGTTTGTAATTTTCATTGTAAAGATCTTTCACGTCTCTGGTTAGGAAGATGCCAAGGTATTTCATTTTTTTTTTTGTGGCTATTGTGAATGGAATTGTGTTTTTTATTTGGGTTTCTGTTTGTTTATTATTGGTGTAGAGAAATGCGATTGTCTTTTGTACATTTATTTTGTATCCTGAGACTTTGCCAAAGGCCTTTATCAATGTAAGGAGGCCTTTGACAGATTCTCTTGGGTTTTCAAGGTACACCATCATATCATCTGCATAGAGAGATAACTTGACTTCCTCTTTTCCTATTTGAATACCTCTGATTGCCTCCTCTTCTCTGATTGCTCTAGCCAGGACTTTCAATACTATGTTGAACAGGAGGGGAGAGAGTGGGCATCCTTATCTAGTTCCAGTTTTCAGGGGAATTGGTTCCAATTTTTGTCCATTTAGGAGTATGCTGGCTGTGGGTTTCTCATAGATGGCTTTTACTATTTTGAGGTATGTTCCCCGTATGCCTAGATGTTCAAGGGTTTTTATCAAGAAGGGGTGCTGGATTTTATCAAAAGCTTTTTCTGTATCTAGTGATATGATCATGTGATTTTTGTTTTGACATCTGTTGATGTATTTAATTACATTTATGGTTTTACGAATGTTGAACCAGCCTTGCATGCCAGGAATGAAGCCTACTTGGTCATGGTGGATGATTTTTGAGATGTATTGCTGAATCTGGTTTGGTAGGATTTTGTTGAGAATTTTAGCATCTATGTTCATCAAAGATATTGGCCTGTAGTTCTCTTTCTTTGTTGGATCTTTACCTGGCTTGGGTATCAATGTGATGTTGGCTTCATAAAATGATTTGGGGAGCGTTCCATCTTTTTCAATCGCCTGGAATACCTTCAGTAGGATTGGTATCAGCTTCTCCTTGAATGTCTTGTAGAATTCTGCTGGAAAGTCATCTGGACCAGGGCTTTTTTTTGTAGGAAGTTTTCTTATTACGTAGTCGATTTCCTTGATTGTAATTGGTCTATTTAGGGTCTAAATTTCTTCTTGTTCCAACCTAGGTAGGTTGTGTGATGTCAGAAAGTCCTCCAATTCCTTGTGGTTTTCAAGTTTGTTTCCATACAAGTGTACGTAGTAGTCTCTAATGATCTTTTGTATTTCTTCAGAGTCAGATGTGACTTCATCTTTTGTGTTTCTGATTATGCTTATTTGTTTTTTTCTCGTTTTTTCTTGGTCAGTCTAGCTAGGGGACCATCAATCTTGTTTACCCTTTTGAAGAACCAGCTTTTTGTTTCATTGATTTTTTGTATTATCTTTTTGTCTTCTATGTCCTGGATTTGGGCTTTTATTTTTGTGATCTGGATTCTTCTGCTGAAATTAGGGTTTTTGTGGTCTTGCTTTTCCAGCTTCTTTAGGTGGCTTGTTAGGTTGTGAATTTCTGTTCCTTCCATTTTCTTCATGTGTGTTTGTAGGGATATAAATTCCCCTCTTACTACAGCTTTCAGGGCATCCCAGAGATTTTGGTAAGATGTTTCTTCATTTTCATTTGTTTCCAGGTATCTTTTGATTCCTGTTTTGATTTCATCATTGACCCAGGAGTTGTTTAGCATCATGCTGTTTAGTGTCCATGTCTCTGTGGGTTTTGGGGGGACTTTGTTGGTGTCAGTGTTTATTTTTAATCCACTGTGATCCGAGAAGGTGTTTGGTAGAATTTCGGTCTTTTTAAATTTGCTTATACTTGATTTATGGCCGAGTATGTGGTTGATCTTAGAATATGTTCCATGTAGTGGTGAGTAGAATGTGTATTCTGTGATCTTTGGATGGAGTGTTCTGTAGGTATCAATTAAGTCCATTTGGTCCAAAGTCACATTGAGGTTCCGGATCTCCTTGCTGATTTTTTGTCCTGATGATCTGTCTAGGGTTGTGAGTGGGGTATTGAAGTCCCCAGTTATGATAGTGTTAGAGTCAATATCTTTCTTTAGTTTTCCAAGAAGTTGCTTTATGAAAGTTGGTGCACCTATGTTGGGTGCATATATGTTTAGGATAGATATTTCTTGTTGATGGATTGAGCCTTTTATCATTATGTGGTGGCCTTCTGTATCTTTTTTGATTTTTAATAGTTTAAAGGGTATTTTGTCTGAAATTAAGATGGCTACTCCTCCTTTCTTTTGTATTCCGTTCGCCTGGAAGTTTGTTTCCCATCCTCTTACTTTGAGTCTGTGGGTGTCCTTTCTAGTGAGGTGAGTCTCTTGAAGGCAATAGATTGTTGCCTGATGATATTTTATCCATTTTGCCAATCTATGTCTTTTCAGTGGTGCATTTAGTCCGTTCACATTTAGGCTAATAATTGAAATGCAAGAGTTGATCCCTGTCATAAGGTTCTTACAGAGTTGTTCCTGTTTATTTGTTGTCTTTCTTTGGGTTTTGGAGTTGGTTCATGTGTGTTTTTAATCTTTTGCCTGTACTCTTGTGAAGAATGCTGTTGTTCTTTTTTCTTTTTCTTCTGTGTTCAGTACTTTCTTAAGTGTTTCTTGTAGAGGTGGTCTGGTGGCGGCGTAGGTTCTTAGGGATTGGATATCTGGAAAAGATTTCAATTCTCCCTCACTAATGAAGCTAAGTTTGGCTGGGTAGGTTATTCTTGGTTGAAATTGTTTCTCTTTTAGAACTTTGACGATAGGGCTCCAGGCTCTCCTGGCCTGAAGGGTTTCTGTGGGTAAATCTGCCGCTATTCTAATTGGTTTTCCCTGGTAGGTAGTCTGGCCTTTTTCTCTTGCTGCCTTTAGGATTTTTCCTTTCATAGCTACTTTGTTTAGGCGAATTATTATGTGTCTGGGAGTTGGTCTTCTCGTTTGTTGTCTTGCAGGGGTTCTCTGAATCTCTTGTGTTTGAATTTTTTCATCCTTAATGAGATGAGGGAAGTTTTCTTGAATGATTTAATGAAATGTTTGTTCCAGCGTGGTTTCTGTTTCTCTTTCTGCCTCAGGAAGCCCAATTATTCTTAGGTTTGGTCTCTTGAAGTGATCATTCATCTCTTGCAGGTTTTGTTCTGTCTTTTTGAGCTTCTTTTCTATGCTTTTGACAGTTTGGGTTAGTTCTGTGTTTTGGTCTTCGAGCTCTGAGATTCTTTCTTCTGCTTGGCTGAGTCTGCTTTCCATGCTTATTAGTCTGTTGTTCATTTCCATCACAGTATTCTTTACTGCTGTCATTTCTGACATCAGCTCCTTCCTATTTTCCTCTTGTCTCTCCTCAATTTTTTAAATTCTCTCCATTAATGTCTGGGTTTGTTGCATGTAGCCAGTCATTCTAGGGACTCTTCATTGTCTGTGTTCCAGAATCTGTTTTCTCATTGTCTGATCTCCCAGGGGTCTGTGTAAGACCTATATTCTTCTTTTGGTTTTTCTTCATTTGTCGGTTTTTCCCCCTCCCTACTTTTTCCTTCCCTCCACGTCACCGTCTTCTTTAATTCTGTTATTCAGGGGTAAAGGGATTGGTTTTACTTCTGTTTGTTCAATCTCCTATTCTTTATGTATGTCCTCTTTGTTCAATTCTGAAGTTGCACTGTAGGTTGGAGCTGGTCCTTTTTGCAGTTTTGAGATGTACTTAAGGGGAGAGCTGTGATTCAAAATCTGTCTGCAGGTCCTGGTATTCGCTGACAGGCGTGTGGATAATGTGGAATCCACTTCCCACTGCCCTGGAATCTGTCCGTGCAGTGGGACTGTAGGTTTACTCCCTGAAATAAAATGTGGTTAGCAGAGGGGAGAGAATGGAGCAGATAGTGGGTTGAAGAGGGGAGTGGAGACATAGAGGAGTAAAGGGGGAAACAAACGAGTGTGCCAACAAATAGAGAGAGAGGCCTATACTGAAACAGGTAAAAACTATAGACCACAGCTACAGTCAAACCAACTCTCATACAAACAAAAATAAAACATATAGTGATGCTAACATACCAGCTATCCAACCACCTTATTAGTGTGCTGTTCCTCTATACAAAGACATGGTTTATAGACAGAAGAAAAGAGAAGAAAAGGAAAAGAAAAAGAGAAAAAAAGGGGAACAATACAGTAGGAATAGAATTAAGTCATTAAACTAATAGAATCAATGAAGCACACTCTGAGACATATCATTTAAGTCCAATGTCCTTTCAGGTCTGATTTCTAGTTTTATTTTCAAGCTGGTAAATTAGTTTGCAGTTAGGGTCAGTTCCCCTGATCTGCTGTGAAAGACAGTTCAGATTAACCTCGGTTCAGAAGTTTGGTCTATGTCTTTATCAAGCTTGTTTCTCCCGTTTTGGTGTTGTTACCTTGAATCGCCAGCAGGTGGTGCTATCTCATCTGCTCGCCCCAGAGGGGGTGGGGCCGGACAGGAATAAGATGGCTGCCTGCCTCCGAGCAGGCAACAGGAGCCCCATGCCGGGCGGCAGGACAGTCTCGGAGCAGGAGAGGTGGCAGCGATCCCAGCAGATCTTCCTTGAAGCGGTTTGGTGTGGATCTCCTCGGGCCGGGTTGTGATGAGCTACCCGTCCCAGAGGCCGCGGCGGTGGCGGCGGGAGCGCCGGCGGCAGCGGCGAGACAGTGCAATGCAGTAAAAAGGTCCAGTCGTTGCGATGTTCCAGCGGTGGCGATGGCCAAGCTCTGTCTCACTTTTTTATTTTTTGTAGAGATGAGGACTTGCTATGCTGCTCAAGCTGTTCTTAAACTTCAGGGCTTAAGCAACCCTCCTGCCTCTGTCTCCCAAAGTGCTGGGATTATCTATAAAAATTTTAAATGGTACAGTAGTGTAGAATCTTTACCATGAATGAAGCTTTCAGGACTGGAAGTTGCTCTAGATGCGTCCGTGAGTGAGTCTAGAGTGAAAATGAAGTCCTAGGATATTATTGTACACCACTGGAGACTTTATAAACACTGTACACGTAGGCTACACTAAATTTACAAAAAATACTTTTCTTTCTTCAGTAATAAGTAAACTTTAGCTCACTGCTAGCTTTTACTTTAATCTTTTTTAACTCTCCAAATAGGACTTAGTTTAACCACGCATTGTACAGCTATATACAAAAGCATTTTCTATATTATTATTATTATTTATTTTTGAGTTGGAGTCTCACTCTGTCGCCCAGACTGGAGTGTAGTGGCCGCTCCCGGCCACCCAGCCTTGCCCTGCTGGGCCCCAGTGACCCTTCTGCCTCACCCTTTCCCGAGTAGCCGAATTACAGGCATGCGCTACCACCCCGGCTGATTTTTGATTTATTGTAGAGATGAGGTCTCGCTGCCCAGGCAGGTCTCCAACCCGTGGACTCAGGCAATCCACTCACCTCAGCCTCCCAAAGGCGCGGATTACAGGCTGAGCCACCGAGCCTGGCTGCATTTTCTATATTATATCCCTATTCTGCAAACTTTCCTCTATTTTAAATTTTTTTTTACTTTTTAAACTTCTCTTTAAAAATGGAAACACAAACACACACTGTCCTAGGCCTAAACAGGGCCAGGATGACCATAATCACTATCTTCTTCCTCTGTGTCTTGTCCCACTGAATGTTCTTCAGGGACAATTAACACACATGGTGTTTTTGTCTTCTGTGATATGAATGCCTTTTTCTGGAATACTTCTTGAAGGACCTGCTAAGGGTGTTTTGCAGTCAATTTCTTTTTAGATCAGTATGAGGAGTGTCTATTCCAAAATGTTTCCAAACACTATTGTACAGTAAATACATAAACCGTTTACATATTCATTTATAATCACCATCAAGTATTATGTAGTACACATAATTATATATCCTGTACTTTTAAATAACTGGCAGTACTCTACACTTCTTCCCACTGGCATCATTACAAACATGAGTTTGTAATGTGTGTGCTAATACATCACAACATCTACAATGTCACTGGACAATAGAAATATTTCTGCCACAATATGATTCTATAGGACCACCGTCATGTATAGAGTCTGATGTTACCAAAGCATCATTATGAAGCACATGTCTGCACTTTAAAGATACGCCACCGTTATCTGTCATTGTGGTTTCTGATAAGAAAACCAGTTATTCAAATCTTTGTTTTTTACATACACTTGTTGAAAAGTGAAATGAGTATTTTTTCTCCACCTTACCATTCAGCAGTTTTTAAAAATATGATGTAGATTTGTGTTTATTCAATTTGAAGTTTGCTTTTTGAGTCTCTAAATTGACATCTTTGCCTATATTTGAACTACTATGTCCTTAAATCTCTTTTCCTGCACTAATATCTTTTCTTTTCTGGATTCTAATGAAACTCATGTTATGCTTTTCTTCTAGTTCCTTAAAGTATTGTTGTTTTTAAATAACATATGCCTGTTTTTCTCAGTATGGGCAATTTTTATGAATCTCTCCTCAACTGACATAATACTTTGTAGTGCCCTTTTTATAATAAATCTATTACAGTTTACCAAACATTGTATTTTTATTTCCCCAATTGTTTCTTACTTCTCCATTTTTTTTTTCTCTTTTAATTTTTATTTTGAAATTGTAGGGTACAATTCAGGGTTAGGCATACAAATGTTTATTACGCAGGTACTCTTATTGATGAGGAGTGCCACCCCTTCCCCAGGTAGATGTCAACTACTGTCAATCCCAGCTACCCACCCCCATCCCCCACTCCCCTCCCCACAGTTTCCTGCTACTTTCCATCCCTTTCCTGTAGTATTATGGTAGGTGTTCAAGGTCCACTTATGAGTGAAAACATGTGATACATTTCTACTGCTATACATAGACCTATAATTTTCTTGGCTTTCGTGTTACTGTATCTGATATTAAAATAACCATTCTTGCTTTTTTAGTTTTTAGGAAATGTTATCATAATATTTCTTAATCCACCCTTTTACTCTTACCTTACCTAAGCCAATTTTCAAGTGGTTTTCTTATAAACATTGTGTAATTGAGCAGCATTTTGTTTTGATTTATAAACTATAGTTTATAAACTCTTGAGTTTTCAAAACTGTTTTATTTGGTTCATTGAGGTGATTTGTATGTAAAGTAGTTACTGATATGTTGATGGTTATATTTGCCACTTTATTACATATTTGGGGAGGACATTCCTTCTGTTGTTGCTGCTGTCCTTGCTGTTTCTTTGTTTCCTTTGTGTTATTCTTTATTCATTTATCTTTTGATGGACATTTACATAGTTTCTACATCTTGTCTATTGTCATTTATATTGTAGGATAAGTGTTCAATATTATTCATATATTTGTGGACATACAGTTTTTTCAACCCCATTTGGAACAGTCTGTCTTTCCTGACTGTATTCTTAACAAACTCATTGATGATCAGTTGACCATACTTGCATAGATTAATTTCTCACTGATGTATTTGCCTGTACCTATGCTCATGCTGTTTTATTTACTGTAACTTTGTAATATATTTTGAAAACAGGAAGTGTGATGTCTCCAGCTTGGTTCTTTTTTCTCAAGATTGTTTTGGCATTCATGTTCACCTGTTTTCTATGTAGATTTATTTTATTTATATCTGTAAAAAAAAAAATGCCTCCTAGGTTTTGCATAAAACGTCTGTAGTACCCAAAGCAACCTACATATGTGTTTTGATTTAAAAGAGCCAAGGCCTCAAAATGCCTTTAAAGCTTTGAGAATATCAGCCCTCCATTTTCTTTTTGATTTTATCAAAAGCCTTTGAGAGGTTTGAATGATATGAACTGAATTCAGTTTGCTGACATCTTGTTCAGAATTTTTATATCTAAATTCCAGCATAGTGGTCTGTAATTTTGTTACCTTTGTCTGGGCTTGGTATCTGGGTCCTGCTAGTACCATAACATGTATTTGGAAGTAGTCCCATTTTCTTAATTTTTTTTGAAAGAGTTTGATAACATTAGCATTTATTCCTTAAATGTTTGGTACAATACCACCAGTGAAGTCATTTAGTCCTTGACTTTTTTTGTTGAGAAATCCTTGGCTTTTCATTGTTGGAGTTTTATGATTACTGATTCATTCTCCATACTACATAGATTTGAATCATGATTTAGTCTTTTTAGGTTGTATATTTTTTATATTTTATCAATTTTTCCTAGGTTGTCCAGAATTTGGGGTTATAATTATTCATAGTGTCCTCCAATAATTTTTAAATTTCTGTTACATTTATGGTCATTTCTTCCACTGTATTTTTTTTTTTTTGAGTTGGAGTTTCACTCTGTCACCCAGACTGGAGTGCAGTGGCCGCTCCCGGCCACTGCACCCTCGACCCGCTGGGCCCCGGGCGACCCTTTCCCCCTCAGCCTTCCAAGTAGCCAAATTATAGGCATGCGCTCCCACCCCCGGGCTGATTTTTTGATTTATTGTAGAGATGAGGTCTCGCTGCCCAGGGGGTCTCAAACCCCGGGGGCTCAGGCAATCCACTCCCCTCAGCCTCCCAAAGGTGCGGGATTACAGGCTGAGCCACCGAGCCTGGCTCTTCCACTGTATTTTTAACTCTCTTTGTTTTTGTCTTCATGCCTTTATTTTATTTTACTAGGTTTTTTAATCTATGGGTGTGTTGCTTTTGATAATCTGTTCAGTAAACCAGTTCTTTGTTTTTGTTGATTTTTTTATTGTTCCTACATTACTTAGTTTGTCTGTGCTCCAGTCTTTGCAAAAATAGCTTTCTGGATTTCTCACAAAAGGAATTTGCTCATGAGTTGTTCCTGAATAAATGTGTTTGTGGAGAGACTAGAAGTCCAGGGCTACTATCCTGCATGTTGCTGACTTGACTTTTCATCAATTGAATATTAGAACAACTTTGCAACCTTGAGATTATTCTCACTTGGTCACGGTGTGTTACCCCTTATGCAAACTGCAAGATTTGTTGTTTTAACAATTTATAAAGTTGGCATTCATGTTAATGAAGGAGATTGTTCTATAGTTTTTTTTTTTACTGTATATTTTGATGATTTGGGATTAGTCCCAGAGTACTAGCTAAAATGTATTCCCTTCATTTCAATTTTCTGTAGATTTTATATAGAATTTATAATGTTTTTCTTTAAATGTTTAGTAATAGATTTCAGTGAGTTCATGTACACTTGGAATTTTATTTATGAAGTTTTTGACTAAAATTTTATTACATCAATTTCTGTCAAAATTGTGTTATATAAACTTCCTAAAATTTTATAGTTTTTATATTTCAATAAATTCCTCAACCTCATGTAAGCTTTTCAATTTATTGCTATAAAGTTGTTCATAAATTACATTGATATATTTGTAGTCCTATAGAATCTGTGTTTATAACCATTTCACTTTTGATCTAGGTGATATGTATGTATGTGTGTTTATTTGTTTCCAATTGCTATGGCTAGTTGTCTACTTTTTTTGCTTGAAAATTATATACCAAATGGGTATTTATTTAGACGCATTATTTAGAATGTGTGTTTACACATATTTGGAGATTTGCCAGTGATCTTTCTGTTATTGATTTCAATTCAATTATGATCTTACTCTATTACTCAATCTTCTTACTTTTAATAAGAAGTCAAATTTTTCTGGACTACTTTAAATTTCAGATTAATGACACCAAGTTTCATGGTTTAAAATATAATCTATATTGATCCATGGTTTGTAAATTCATATGGAGTGTTGTGGCAATATCAATTAAATCCTGTTGGTTGCTAATGTCATTCAAATTATTTCTATCTAATTTTCTGTCTATTATTTGATTTATTATTGAATTATTAAAATTTTCTATAATTATAAATTTTTCCACATTTCTTAGCAATACAACTATGTTTTGTTTTATATCTTTTGAGCTCTGTGTACTCTTAATAAATTAACACCTTGGTGAGGGTATTTTTACTCCTATTAATATCTTTTGTCTGAAATATTTTTAATATATATAAAGTCCTTTCAGCTTTCTTTTGCTTGCATTTAACATTTTATAATTTTTTCTTCTTTTTTCCTTTATTATTTTATGTTTTTAATGAAAATAAAATGCTAGTAGCCTGATAACTTTGGGTTTCACCTATTCACAGATCTTTTTTTAATCTTCCATTTATTTGAGGTGTTTATGTCATTTATATTTAATGCCATTATTGATATTATTGGGTTTAGTCTAGCAATTGTTATGTAGGTCATATTGTTCCTATGTACGTGTTCACATTTTTTTTAAAACTATTTTTCTATGATATTTTGAGGTATTTTAATGATTCTTTCTACTTTATCTGTACTTTCTGCTGTGTGTATACATCTCAGGATGTGCACCAGGGCCTTATTGTATTTTCCTTTGCTGGAACATGGTAGAGAAATTCCCTCAGAAATATGCAGAAATAGTAATAGCATTCAATCTTATTTTTTTACACCTCCAGAAATTACAGCTTTCCATTGCCTAATTTACAATGCCTTGAAAACCATTGATTCATATATTTCATCCAATTTTGGTGTTTCAGATAGCATGGTATTTCTTGTTAGAAGGTAAGTATATCTCTGTTAGTCTTAATAAGCAAAAATATAGACCCTACTTAGAAAAAAACAGAAAAAACTACTTAGAAAGAACTACTTAGAAATCTAAGTAGCTTTACCTATTTAGCAAGATGAACTTTAGCAAGTATAGAATTGCAGGTAAAGAATTTCAAAGTTATCATATTTTTTAACTCAAAAAATTCCCATGCCTATTCCTAAATACCCTCAGTTTATATTACTAAGTTTCAGTAATCTCAAAGGTTGCCTAAAAAGTTGTATTTAAAGACCTCATAGAGTTCACATTTATCTTAATGGGGCTAACCCTTTCCCCTTTCAATCTCAACTGCCTCCTCCTTTGCTCCTTATGATACTAAGCTAAAGGGACAGGCACAATCACTTAAACAAAAATAAAGTGAAATTTAAAACAATCTGGTATACATGGTGCTATTTGTTGTTTTATTATTCTCTTTAAAGTGAACCTGTTGTCTTATTTTCATTTGTCTTATGCGACTGCATAAAGTACATTTTAAAAGCTAATGTTGATTATATATATAACATTGATTTCATGTATATACATATATATAATTGATTTTGGCTACATGTGTTAACAAAGCACTATAATTAAGAAGCTGCGATTAACCTGTATTCTATAATAGCCATAAATGTTACTAGAGTAATGTGGAAATTTTATATGTGTAAAGTTTTAGTAGAGACTCACATAGAATTTAGCATATTAGTACAGTGCAACCAGTATTTCAAGGATATGAGACTTTCTATTGTACCAGTAATAAATGGTCGAGAGTACTTTTGAAAATTATTAAACCTTTCCCTGAACTAATTTGTTGTAGTAATTCAACCCATATTATTGCACTTTTATAATTGGAGATAGGGATGGTATGGTATATTGAATATGCTGATTAATTGTTATATGATAAAACTGCCTCCAACCAAATAATATGCCCACTAGGGATATATGTACTATACTTCTGTGATTCTTTTTAATGCAAGCACTGCTTCATCAAGTTCAAAGGGAGAAGTTGTGTAACAGTCAGACCTGGTTTTCTATCCTGGATTGACTACATTTTAGCTGAGTGAGATGAAAGAAACTTCCCTAACCAGTCTCCCTCAGCCTCTCTCCACCTTGAAACTATGGAGTTTTGACATTGAGGGCATGCTGTGGGTCTTTGATGAAGTGAGACATGCGGAATGAAATTTGGCATATACAGGTAGTATTCACACAGTTGTGTTGTCATCAACAACAGCAAAAAACTCATTGGAAGAGCATCTGACAAGAGTTCGGTGTGGCTGATGAAGGAAAGCTGCCCTGACTGCTGTACTGTGTTCAACCTTCTTGAAGGTCTGCCACATGTCAACTTCTAGGAGTTTTCTGGTCATCTATGCTTATTCACATTGCTGTCTGCCCAAAGACACTGAACATCCTGGTTCTCACTCCAAGTGTAGGGCCCCAGCCTACTGGACACGTGGAAGTGACCATAGGGGGTCTTCAGGAGGCCAAAACTATAATTCACGATCTTGCTCAGGCTTTCTCCCTTGCTCCCTCTTTCTCCTGGCTGACACTATACTTACATGCATGATGTGCCTTACCTCCTCTTTCTGAGAATCTGTCACCACTGCCTCCTTTCTATGACTAGGTGCCATCATAGACCTAGCACATCTATGTGACTGTTAACACCCCATGACACTGAACATCTTGGTCCCGATCCCACTCTTGGGGAGATTTCTGAGAGCCAGATGTGTCCTCAAGATGTGTATCAGGACAGTAGAAATTAGAAGCTGTTTGGTCCCATAAGCCTCAGTTTTACTCACTTGACCGCACATCTGAAGATCACACCTCTCTCTTGAGTCTTCTGAGTGCACCACTTCCAGCTGTACATCAAAGTAACTATATAATTAAAATGTGGAATACCTTGCTGCAAATGCATGCACAAAATGTAAAAGTTCACAGAATAGATAAATGAAAGTAAACATGATTGACAGAGGTGCCAGAAGACAGATGCCAGGTGCAGCATCTCTGGTTGAAGTGGGAAATCAGTAGGGTTGACAGACCTTAGTAATATTGAAAAAAGACATTAATACATTTTAGAAACTAAATTAGTAAGTATAGTTTCCTGACACACATTGGGGATGATGCCGTCTTGAATGAGGCTAAAAAATGTAGAAAAATTGGGGGAAAAAAATAGAAGGAAGAGGCAAGAGTGGGTCACATGGTCTTTCCTTTTCATAGTACCTGAGGCACAGAGTGTTTTGCATAAAATTTGACTCAAAACACATCAGCACACATCCATGTCAATTCTTCCTCCACAGTTGAGGCAAAGAACAAAGTTGTGTAAACAGAGACAGATGAACAAGAACAAAATTTTGTACACATCCCATCTGGGAAACTAAGGATCCATTGAGTCAAGTCTGTAAGGCAAGAGGAGCACCTGTAAACAGCAATGATCCTTCTCCCAGTCTCAAGTCTAGAGAGATCTGGCCCAGAGCCTGTGTCATCCAGGTTAACAGCTAAGCCAGGAAGTGCCCAGCTTATAATACATGCAAGTCTCTTCAACTCTCTGTGGAGGAGTTTCTTCAAAACAGTGTCTTCCAACTGAACTTTCTGCCCATGGTCCGCCAGATACTCACAAACACACATTACATTCATACACATGCATACAAACTACTCTTGAGGTTTGGAGCTTCTTACTTATGTAATTAGAGCAGGTTACATTTACCTTAAAGAGACTGAGTACCTTTCTCGTAGACCAGTGCCTTTTCATGGAAACCATATGTGGAAAGAGTTTCTCATTATTTTAAGAGATCCAGTAGAGGAATCATCCATGGAGTGGATCCAGCACCTGAAGCTCTTAGCAGGTGCCAGGATGACCCAGTGCCTGCTCTTCATCCTTATATCACAGCCAGTTGTGCTGACCAGGGTCTCCAAATACAAGTATGTTATCACAACGCTGCCTACTCAAAAGTCACAAGGGACTCAAAAAGAGACTACAGGGCTTCCTAAAATCCACAGTGCTTCACTGTCCATTGTACCACCCATGATTAACAATGAAGCCTCAGATGGTCTGTGTGAATGGGGAACTCTTCCTAAATACAAAGAGAGACTGACCAATGACAGTCTAGGAAGGAGGGGACATATCTACAACATTGGAGTCAAAAGTTGGTCTAGAAAACAGTGCTGCAGAGGTGCTGCTCCTAGAGTGGTGGTCACTGGAGGGACCATGATAAAAAGTCTCCAGCCTGTAATCCCAGCACTTTGGGAGGCCAATGCGATTGGATTGCTGGAGCCCATGGGTTTGAGAGCAGCCCAGAAAACTTGGAGAGACCAGGTCTTTACATAAATAAAAAAATTAACCATGTGTAGCAGTGTATGCCTGTAATTCTGGCTACTTGGAATGCTGAGGTAGAAGAATCGCCTGAGTCTAGCAGGTCGATTCTGGAGTGACCACTGCACTCCAGCCTGAGTGACAGAATGTGACTCTAACTCAAAAAAAAAAAGTCTTGCTAAAACAGGACACGGGGGAAACAGATTTCCTGCTCTTGGCCATTGGGTGTCCTAATTTTTACTAACAAGTATTTTTCCAGCCAAAGGGATGGTTACAATTTGGAGTGGGACTGGAGAAATAAATGTAGGTGAGCAGATGCAGACTGATGACTAGAGAGTGCACCTGCACTGTTCATAAATTTGGATTGGGGAAAATGGGAGTCCATTCACCCAAAATCTGGGGTGGATCTGAAAGCCAAAGCCTTAGAAAAGGAGTTTTGTCGGTGTTAATGACCCCAGGGTGGACTGCGAGGTCAAGTGACAGATGTGTTCGTTGAGATGCTAGACATGACTCCTATGGAACTGATAGACTTGCCAGGCGTAACAGGGGTCATGATGGAATGGACTGGATGAGGTGTGAGGAGGGAAAAAGGTTGGGAATCTACACACACTGTTGTCTTGCACTTCCTCCTGCCAGAGTGAGACTTGAAGGAGAGGGGTATGGGGCTAAGAAGCAGAGGGACAAGCAGGATAGGAGAGACAAAGACAGTGATGATAGGAGGAGCTGAGACCTGCAAAGTGAAAGTTACCAGAGGCAGGGAGCTTGTGGTCTTCCCAGCAGGTGAGGAAAAAAAAAAAAAGATAGATTGAGTGGCTCAGGAGATTGCCATGCTTTCTGTTCTACCCTCTAGAGTCTCTAGCTCATCCTCTGTGTTGTCACTCTTTCTTTTTACACCCAATGTTCTTCCCTAAGGAGCCTAGATCTTTCTGAATCACCATGCAGGGACATTTGGTTTGTGGGAACACCTGACCCCTATCCCACAACAGTTGCAGTGGAGGTGGCGGCAGCAGGAGCAGTGGCATGGAAGTTGCCCTTGGAGGGCCTATGACTGGCAGCTCTGGTGGAGATGAGCTCATGGTGAAATATCTGAGTCCTGTTGCGCTGCATCTCCTTCTCAGACCTCAGAATCATTAGGTCTGGAGCGCTGGACACTCCAACATTTCCTTGAGTAACTTCTCCAGTTGCAAGAAGAAGCCTTGGTCTGGGTCCAAGAGCATGGCTGCATCTGCCCCTGAGGTAGGACTTCCCCAGCAGAGCAGTGTGCACTGGGATCAGAATATTCTTCCCAGAAGAGCACATCTGACACACTTGGGCCTTCTCGCTCAAGTTCTTTCTTGAGTCTGAGCAAGGGAAGGTTCCCTCCAAGGCCCATGACTGTGTCCTATGGAAGAGAATTCTCCCTTGGGCTGCAGGAGCTTGGATGTCAATGACACTTCTTTGTAAGGGTGGACACTTTTCTTGACCTCCTGCTCTATGGACTCAACCTTATTCTCCCCTTTCAGCATCTTTTTGGGCTCCTCTTGGGCCCTCCCCTTGATCTCCTGTGGGAGCCTGGTTGGTCTCATTTCCATGGGACTGACCACCTGCTCGGGTGGGGAAGGCAGGAGGGGACACTTGCGGCTGAGAGGCGCGATCCTTGTGGAGGTCAAGTGTCCATACTTCAGAGAGTTCCCCACCCACAGGGTGGGTTTCTACTCCAGGGCTTGACTCCAGGATTCAGGCGGCGGGGTGCCCAGGGAAGATCCCTTGGCCGCAGGAGAGGACTCCGCCCCTTCGGGGCCATGTAGAGTGTAGGGGGCGGAGTCACACGGCCCGGATGCGGGGTCAGCAGCCTGCGGGCAGGAACAGGGCGAGAGGCAGGTCCAGAGCCGTGGGGTGGCCCTGGCCAGGCATGGGAGCCCTGGCCAGGCATGGGAGCCTGGCAGGAGGTGGCAGAAGCTGGGGACGGCTGGGATCCGGGGCCGCTGGCGTCGCCGACGGTGCCAGAAAACCAATTTGGCGAGTAAGAGACTGAGGAAATTGCCCATGGCGAGCGGGTGTGACCTGCGATCCCCAGAAAAGAGTCAGCCGCGGAGACGAGCCCCCTAGCGACCAACTCCTCCCTCAGCCAAGCACACACTGGCCAGCCCCGCGCCTGTGACTTCTCAATGGGGCTGGTGACAGAGACAGGAATGTTTCCTGTAGCTACCTCTCTTCATCTCATCACTTTCTTCTCCCCTCTTTCTCCTGTGTTTCCTCTTCCCTTTACTTCTTCATACACTTTCAATATGTAGGTATCATTTTTAGCTCAAAAAATGAACACACAGGTCATACAAAATGGCCCTATCGTTGGCAATTCCTGATCTAACAGCTTGAGAAAATCAGTTCAGCCGGGTTCGGTGGCTCAGCCTGTAATCCCGCGCCTTTGGGAGGCTGAGGTGAGTGGATTGCCTGAGCCCGCGGGTTTGAGACCCGCCTGGGCAGCAAGACCTCATCTCTACAATAAATCAAAAAAAAAACTGCCGGGCGTGGTAATTCATGTATTTCCGGCTACTCGGAAGGCTGAGGCGGAAGGATCGCCGGAGTCCAGCAGGTCGAGGTTGCTGTGGCCGGGAGCAGCCACTGCACTCCAGTCTGGGCGACAGAGTGAGACTCCAACTCAAAAAAAAACCAAAACCAAAAATCAGTTCTTTGAATCAGTGACTCTTCCCAATCTTGTCCTTACTCTCCAGCAGTATCGAGTCACCATGGCATTCAGAGAGCTTCTGCCAAAGCAAAAAGTCAGATCATATCATTCAAACCTCTCTATGGTTTATGATTAAAAAGAGCCGGCCGGGCTCGGTGGCTCAGCCTGTAATCCCTCGCTTTGGGAGGCTGTGGTAAGTGGATTGCCTGAGCCCGCGGGTCGAGACCCGCCTGGGCAACTTTGCGAGACCTCATCTCTACAATAAATAAAAAAATTAGCCGCGCGTGGTAGCGCGCGCCTGTAGTTCCAGCTACCTGGAAGGCTGAGGCAGAAGGATTGCCTGAGCCCAACAGGTCAAGGCTGCGGTCACTGGGAGCGGCCACTGCACTCCAGTCTGAGCAACAGAGTGAGACTCCAGCTCAAAAAATAAAAAATAAAAAAAAAAAATAATAATAAAAAGAGCCAAGGTCTCAAAATACCCTTAAAGCCCTGAGAATATCAGTCCTCCATTTTCTTTCTGATCTTATTTTCCTCTACTATCCACAGTAAGTGGTCTTTTCCCCAACACACTAATGTACTTTCTGTTCCCTGAGTACTCTATGGATGTTCTTGCCTCATGGCCTTACCATCTGGCAGTTCCCTCTATCTGTTTTACTCATTTGCCAGAAATGCACATTGTCGTTTTGAACCTTTTCATATTTCTTCTAAATTTCACCTTAACTATGACTGCAAAGTTCAACCTCCCCCCACTAGCAAACACTCTTCATCTCCCTTCCTTGCATTCCATTTCTCTGTACTAATTCCCGATATAGTATGTATTTTATTCATTCACTTAATTTGTATTTATATGTTTATGCTTATATTTATATATTTGCTTTTTGTTCACCTATATTCCCTACTAGAGGGTAAGGATATTTTCTATATTGTTCACTGCCATATTCCCTAAACATACCTGTAAATCATATAGAAGAACAGAACCTGGCATTTGTAGGAAATCAATAAGTCTTATCTATTGTAGAGAAAAAAGATATGATTCTGCAATGCACACACATAAATACTGTTGATCTATCTAGCCAAGATATCTATACCCAATAAACCTCAGTTTATTCTCTTGTTTAATACTTATTATAGTTCTCATCTCAAAAACTCAGAAGAACCACTTGAAATTAAGGTGATAGGCAACATGTAGCTGTTATTCAGCATAAACTAAGCAGGAATCTAATTTTAGAGATTTGTAGAAAGATACAGTAAACATGATAACATTCAGAAGCAGAAGTGAGTTCAGTCCTTATATAAAGAGAATACAAAACCTTGAACACCCAGATACATAGGACATATGAATGAAAAAAGCATAAGTTTACAAAGAAGTTGTATTTATTTCATTTATTTGCCTGCATGAGCCCCAAAGGGAGTGATGTAATCAGAACAATTAGTTGCATTATATCAGAGACGAGCAGTACCTATGTGCTACAATCATGAAATACTTAGGTGGTGGAGATTTCAGAATTCTCAGGATTTCAAAAGGGGTAGAAACAAAAAATAGATGAAGGGGAGGAAATGAAAATAAATAGAGTCAGGCACTGTAGCTCATACCTGTAATCCAGCACTTTGGGAGACAGAGATAGGTGGATTGCTAGAAGTGAACAGTTTAAGACCAGGGTAATCAGCAAAGTGAGACCCAACTCTACAAAACAAAGAAAAATTAACCAGGCAAGGAGGTGGGTGTCTATAGTCCCACTACTTAAGAGACTGAGGCAGATGGATCATTGAGTCCTGGGAGTTTGAGGCTATAGTGAACCATGATTACGCCATTGCACTCCAGCCTATTCAACACAGTGAAACCCTGTCTCAAAAAATAAAAAACAAGAAAAAAGACTTCATGTATGTATACATGAAACATAATACATCCCTGACATTGAAAAACTTATATAATGATAATAGGGTAAATTTTTAAGAAGACTAATTTAAAGATAAACTGAGGCAAGATAATCAGTGCCATGGGAATTAAACAAATATTTGCAAAAAGAAAAATGTTTATTATCCATCTTTCACAACACATGGGGCCAAGGCTCACAGACAAACATGGCATTTACTTTAAGTCGTGAAGGCTTTACAAGTTTTTATAAGGAAGCAGGTCTAGTTAAAATCTCCAGCAACTGCATTCTTGGGTGTTGATAATACCAATCTTGCTTTCTTAAACTTTATCAAGGCAAGTAGCCCAGTGATTCCATTGGTGGGCTGGTAGGCAGTTACAGGAGACTGATTACAATTGGGCGGGTTAGCTTGGTCTTGCATTTCTGGGAAACAGATACTTAGAAGGAAAGAGTAATTAGGACAAAATACATATGCAAGTTACAAAACAATTATCAATAGCTCTCCCTCGTTAACTGGGTTGGTCCTTGACTAATGATTATAGGGCAGGGTGTGTGTGTAGCACAGTAAGTAACTAGCAAAGGATGTAAAAAGAAGAAAAAAAAAAACTCAGTTAAAATGGTGCTTTCCAAATATAACAACGGGAGGCCCAAACTGTACTTGTATGATGACCACTTATCTACCTAATCCCGAATTGCACTCTACATGTATTTTTTAATATGGAAGCTATATTTGCTTTCAAATGTCTGCACTCTAGCTAAGGTTACTCCATGTTCACTTTACTAATTTAACCCTTTCAACTAACAATCCTAAAAGTGTCTACACAAAGCAACAGATATTGAAAATACATAAAAGCAAAAACTGGTGGAAATGAAAGGGACCTTACAATAACCATTTGTATACATAATCCTGATGTACCTTACATATTTAAAATAAAATTAAAACAAAAAGAAAAATTAAGAAAAGAAATGACTTTTTACTAAAAGTGACTCTTCTGAGGATATTTGTCACATACTCCAAAAAAAAAAGGAACAAGATCCCACAAATTTGTGTCAATTTATCACTCCTTCTCTGTGTCCCAAAAGAACACATTGGGAACAATAGAGTAAGTAGATAGGACACTTGAAAAACACTAAATTAAGTTAATCTAACTTAGAGAATAACTGTCCAACAATAGCAAACACTATTTTAAAGTAAACACAAAGCATCTGCCAGGATAGACCATATTCTGGACCATAAAACTAATGTAAATACATGCTAAAGTATTAAAATCATACAAAATATATTTCTTCACTACCATGCATTAAAGCAGAGATTAATAATTGAAAAGAATCTTTGTAAATTCCAAATGTGAGAGTGAGCAACATATTTCTAAATTAACCTCATGTCAAAAAAAAAAAAATCACAAGAAAATTTGGGAAATATTTGGAATGTAACAAATGTAAACATAACATACAAACTTTGTGGGACAAGGTTCAAGTAGTTTTTTTACTGTAAAATGTATATCTAAAAGATGTAGATAAATCAAAATCTAAGTTTCCAGTTTAATTAACTAGAAAGGCAATGAATTTAATTAAAAGAAAAAGACTCAATTAGAACATCCAAGAAGAACATAGTGGGTTGAGAAATTGACTCATCTTTTGATATTTTGAAGGAATTTCAGCTTTTGCAACAAACGGTTTTGGAAAAATTGTGTATCTTATACAAAAAAGTATCTTGCCCCCTATTTTGAATCATGTTTAAAAAATGAATTAAAAGACCTAGGTGTAAAACCTAATGCTGTAAGCTATTTAAAAAAAACCAAAAAACATATATATATATATTTTAGAAATTCAGGTAAGGCAAAGTTTATTGAGTAGGATACAAAATAAATTTGTCTTAAAGATACATTGGTTTTCATCAAAACTAAGACAATTTGGTTTCTTAAAAGACACTTAAAAAAGTAAACCACAGAAGAGAAAACATTTGTAAAACATATCTGCAAAAGAACAGGACTTCATTACATGTAAACACTCTCAATATTGAAATAAAACTCAATAAAATGTGGGCAAATAATTATATAGACATTTAAATAAAAAGAGATATGGGTGCAAGTTAAGCACATAAATAGAATGATGTTTGACAATATTTTTCTTTTTTTTAATAATCAATATTTTTTATTATGATATTGTGGGGTACAGTTAAGGGTTAGGTATACAAATATGTTTTCAGGCACCCTTGTTGATAAGAGATGTTTCCCTGTCCCCAGACAGATATTTACTACCGTTAATCCCATCTCCCTCGCCCCCCCCAAAGTTTCCCACTACTATCACTCATTTTCTTATAATATTATGTTGCATGTTCAAGGTCCACTATATGAGTGAGAACATGTGACACTCGAATCTTTGTTTCTGTGAGAGGTCACTCAGTATTATAGACTCTAGTTCCATCCAGGTTGCTGCAAAATTCATGATTTTGTTCTTTTTTATGGCTGCGTAGTATTCCATCGTGTATATGTACCACATTTTTAAAATCCAGTCCTCTTTTGATGGGCAGCATGGTTGCTTCCAGGTTTTTGCTATTATGAACAATGCTGCAATAAACATACGTGTGCAGGTATCTTTTTATACAGTGATTTGAGTTCTTCAGGATATATTCCCAGTAGGGGGATTGCGGGGTCATATGAGAGGCCGATATTTAGAACTTTTAGGAATTGCCACACTGCTTTCCACAGAGGTTGCACTAGTTTACACTCCCACCAACAGTGTAGAAGTGTTCCCTTTTTGCCACACCCTTTCCAGCAGCTGTTATTTTTTGAGTTGTTGATAATTGCCATTCTGACTGGAATTAGGTGGTATCTCAGTGTGTTTTGATTTGCATCTCCCTGATGATTAGTGAGGTTCAGCATTTCTTCATGTGTCTGTTGGCTGCTCGGATGTCTTCTTTTGTGAAGTGTCTGTTCATATCTTTTGCCCATTTTATAATGGGGTTGTTTGTTTTTTTCTTTTCAGCACGTTTGAGTTCCTTGTAGATCCAGGATGTTAAGCCTTTGTCAGACCTGGTGTTGGCAAATACTTTTTCCCAGTCTGTAGGCTGTCTCCCTGCTCTCTTGATGGTTTCTTTGGCTTTGCAGAAGCTTGTCAGTTTAATGAGGTCCCACTTGTCTATCTTCTCTCTTATGACCTGTGGGTTTCAGGTTTTGTTCAGGAATTGGATGCCAGTTCTGATTTCCATGAGGGTATGTCCTTCATTTTCTAAGGTTCTTATGGTTTGAGGTTTTACATTTATGTCTCTGATCCATTTAGAGTTAATTTTTGTGTATGGGGATAGATAAAGGTCCTGTTTCAACCTTCTGCATGTGGTCAGCCAGTTTTCCCAGCACCATTTACTGAACAGGTTCTCTTCTCCCCAGTGTTAGGTGGTGGAGGCTTTGTCAAAGATGAGTTGGTTGAGAAATTGAGGTTTTGCTTCTTGAATCTCAATTCTATTCCATTGATCTATATGCCTGTTCCTATACCAATACCAAACTGTTTTGATGATTGTAGCTTTACAGTAAATTTTGAAGTCTGGTAATGTAATACCAGCTGCTTTGCTTGTTTTGCTGAGGATTGTTCTGGCTATTCTTGGACGTTTGTGTTTCCATATGAATTCCTGTGTTGTTTTTTCTAGGTTTGAGAAGAATGTTGCTGGTAATTTGATGGGTATTACATTGAATTTGTAGATTGCCGTAGGTAAGATGGACATCTTCACAATGTTGATTCTTCCAATCCATGAGCATGGGATATTTTTCCAGTTGTTTGTGTCATCTTTGATTTCTTTGAATAGTGTTTGTAGTTTTCATTGTAAAGGTCTTTCACTTCTCTGGTTAGGAAGATGCCAAGATATTTCATTTTTCTGTGGCTATTGTGAATGGAATTTTGGTTTTTATTTGGGTTTCTGTTTGTTTATTATTGGTGTAAAGAAATGCGATTGTCTTTTGCACATTTATTCTGTATCCTGAGACTTTGCCAAAGGCCTTTATCAGTGCAAGGAGGTTTTTGACTGATACTCTTGGGTTTTCAAGGTACACAGTCATATCATCTACAAAGAGAGATAACTTGACTTCCTCTTTCCTGTTTGGATACCCCTGATTGCCTTCTCTTCTCTGATTGCTCGAGCCAGGACTTCCAATATTATGTTAAACAGGAGGGGTGAGAGTGGGCATCCTTGTCTTGTTCCAGTTTTCAGGGAAATGGTTCCAATTTTTGTCTGTTTAGGAGTATGCTGGCTGTGGGTTTCTCGTAGATGACTTTTACTACTTTGAGGTATGTTCCTGTATGCCTAGATGTTCGAGGGTTTTTATCAAGAAGGGGTGCTGGATTTTATCAAAAGCTTTTTCTGCATCTAATGAAATGATCATGTGTTTTTTGTTTTGACATATGTTGATGTATTTAATTACATTTATGGTTCTACGAATGTTGAACAGCCTTGCATCCCAGGTATGAAGCCTACTTGGTCATGATGGATGATTTTTGAGATGTATTATTGAATCCGGTTTGCTAGGATCTTGTTGAGAATTTTAGCATCTATGTTCATCAAAGATATTGGCCTGTAGTTCTCTTTCTTTGTTGGATCTTTACCTGGCTTGGGTATCAATGTGATGTTGGCTTCGTATAATGATTTGGGGAGCGTTCCATCTTTTTCAATCCCCTGGAATACCTTCACTAGGATTGGTATCAGCTCCTCCTTGTAAAATTCTGATGGAAAGCCATCTGGTCCAGGGATTTTTTTTTTGTAGGTAGTTTTCTTATTATGTAGTCGATTTCCTTAATTGTTATTCGTCTATTTAGGGTCTCAATTTTTTCTGGTTCCAACCTAGGTAGGTTGTGTGATGTCAGAAAGTCCTCCATTTCCTTTAGGTTTTCAAGTTTGTTTCCATACAAGTGTACGTAGTAGTCTCTAATGATCTTTTGTATTTCTTCAGGGTCAGATGTGACTTCATCTTTTGTGTTTCTGTTTGTGCTTATTTGGGTTTTTTCTCTTTTTTTCTTGGTCAGTCTAGCTAGGGGACCATCGATCTTGTTTATCCTTTTGAAGAACCAGCTTTTTGTTTCACTGATTTTTTTGTATTATCTTTTTGTCTTCTATGTCCTGGATTTGGGCTTTTATTTTTGTGATCTGGATTCTTCTGCTGGAATTAGGGTTTTTGTGATCTTGCTTTTCCAACTTCCTTAGGTGGCTTGTTAGGCTGTTAACTTGTGTTCCTTCCATTTTCTTCATGTGTGTTTGCAGGGATATAAATTCCCTTCTTACTACAGCTTTTAAGGCATCCCAGAGATTTTGGTAAGATTTTTCTTCATTTTCATTTGTTTCCAGGTATCTTTTGATCTCTGTTTTGATTTCATCATTGACCCAGGAGTTGTTTAGCATCATGCTGTTTAGTGTCCATGTCTTTGTTGGTTTTGGGGGGACCTTGTTGGTGTTAATGTTTCTTTTTATTCCACTGTGGTCCGAGAAGGTGCATGGTAGAATTTCGGTCCTTTTAAATTTGCTTATGCTGGATTTATGACTAATTATGTGGTCGATCTTAGAATGCGTTCCATGTGGTGATGAGTAGAATGTGTATTCTGTGGTCTTTGGATGGAGTGTTCTTTAGGTATCAATTAAGTCCATTTGGTCCAAAGTCACAGTGAGGTTCCGGATCTCCTTGCTGATTTTTTGTCCTGATGATCTGTCTAGGGTTGTGAGTGGGGTATTAAAGTCCCCAGTTATGATGGTGTTAGAGTCAATATCTTTCTTTAGTTTTCCTAGAAGTTGTTTTATGAAAGTTGGTGCACCTATGTTGGGTGCATATATGTTTAGGATAGATATTTCTTGTTGATGGAGTGAACCTTTTATCATTATGTGGTGGCCCTCTGTATCTTTTTTGATTTTTGATAGCTTAAATGGTATTTTGTCTGAAATTAGGATCGCGACACCTCCTTTCTTTTGTGTTCCATTCTGGAAATTTGTTTCCCATCCTCTTACTTTGAGTCTGTGTATGTCCTTTCTAGTGAGATGGGTCTCTTGAAGGCAGTATATTGTTGCCTGATGATATTTTATCCATTTTTCCATTCTATGTCTTTTCAGTGGTGCGTTTAGTCCATTCACATTCAGGCTAATTATTGAAATGTAAGAGTTCGTCCCTATCATAGAGTTCTTATAGAGTTGTTGTTCTTCCACTTGGTTTTTTTGTCTTTCTTTTGGTTTTCGGGTTGGTTCATGTATATTTTATTCTTTTTCCTGTACTCTCATGAAGAACGTTGTTCTTTTTTCCTTTTCTTCTGTGTTCAGTACTTTCTTAAGTGTTTCATGTAGAGGTGGTTTGGTGGCAGCATAAGTTCTTAGGGATTGGATATCTGGGAAAGATTTTAATTCTCCCTCGCTGATGAAGCTTAGCTTGGCCCGGTAGGTTATTCTTGGTTGAAATTGTTTATCTTTTAGGACTTTGAAGATAGGGCTCCAAGCTCTCCTACCTGCAGAGTTTCTGCTGATAAATCTGCTGCTATTCTAATTGGTCTTCCATGGTAGGTGATCTGGCCTTTTTCTCTTGCTGCCTTTAGGATTTTTTGTTTTATGCCTACTTTGTTTAGGTGAATTATTATGTGTCTAGGAATTGGTCTTCTCATTTGTTGTCTTGTGGGGGTTCTCTGAATCTCTTGTGTTTGAATTTTTGCATCACTGTTTAGATAAGGGAAGTTTTCTTGAATGATCTCATGGAAAGTTTGTTCCAGTGTGGTCTCTGTCTCTCTTTCTGCCACAGGAAGCCAATTGCTCTTAGGTTTGGTCTCTTGAAATAATTGCTTATCTCTTGAATTTTGTCTGTCTTTTTCAGCTTATTTTCTGTGTTTTTGAGAGTTTGGGTTAGTTCTATATTTTGGTCCTCAAGCTCTGAGATTCTTTCTTCTGCTTGAGCAATTCTGCTTTCCGTGCTTATTAGTTTGTTATTTATTTCATTCACAGTATTCTTTATTACTGTTATCTCAGATGTCAGTCCTTCCTGGTTTCTTCTTATGTCTCCTCAATACTTTTTAATCTCTCCATTGATATCTTGATAACTAGGTTTGTAGTTTGAGACCCTTCATTCTGGGGGCTCTTCATTGTTTGCATTCCGAAGTCAGTTTTCTCAGTGTCTGCCTTCCCAGGGGTCTGGGAGAGACCCATACTCTTCTTTTGGTTTTTCTTCATTTGTGTAGATTTCTCTCTCTCTCCCCCTTTCCCTCCCCTTCTTTAATTCTGTTTTTGAGGGAAGGTGGGGTTGCTTTTTTTTCACTTCTGCAACATCTTGTTCTTCCTTATGAGGGTCTTCTGGCTTTGTTCACTTTTGAGGTTGGAGTGTGGCTGCGAATTGTACTTTTTGCAGTTTTGAGGTTTTATTGAGGGGGAAGCTGTGGTTCAGAATATATATGCTGATTCTAGCACCCACGAACAGGTGTATGAGCACACTGGAACCTATCTCCCTCTGCCTTACAATCCATCCATGTAGCAGTATGTAGTCTTGGTCCCTAGATTAAAAGGGGGCTATAAAAGAGGAAAATAATGGAGGAAGGGAGGGTCATTAGGAAGTTAGAAAGAGAGAAGAGTGAGAGGCAAAACAGACATACATATCAACTATCAGGTGAGAAAGAGACACGAGGCCGGAGAGAAGTGAAAAAAGACATGTAAGAAAGATTTCCTAAAGAATACTGATAGCTACACACAGACAGACCAATAAAATCATTAAACAGTGTAAGTTAGAAGGCAAACAACAAAAGTGATCAAAACAAACAGTCAAAATAATAAAATCATAAGTCAAAATAAGAGATCAGCCTAAAGTCACTTCAGCTCTGATCTCCGGCCTCTTCCCTGTTTTTCGTTGCAGGCAGCTAGATTTACTCGCAGTTTCGGTTTTTTTGTTTTTTTTTGAGTTGGAGACTCACTCTGTCGCCCAGACTGGAGTGCAGTGGCTGCTCCTGGTCACCACAGCCTCACCTGCTGGGCTCCGGCAATCCTTCCGTCTCAGCATTCCAAGTAGCTGGAACTACAGGTGCTTTTTTTTTTTTAAGCCTGCTGCCTGGGAGTTGCTTTTGTCTGATTCAGCATAGGTGTGGGGCTTTGTCTCCTGTTTAGCAACGTTACCTTAGGAACCAAGGTGGGGTTGTTGATAGGTGGGTGGGGCATTGGAAATCTCTGCCTGGCGAATGGCCGAGGCAGATTCACTGTTGCAGATCCATTTCTTTTCGCTTGTCTGTGTTCCCAAGCTTGGGGTCACATGCTGAGTGCCTCAGCCAGGGTGACCCTAGAGCTCCAGAGCAAAGCTCCAAAGGGCAGGTGGTGAGCAGCGAGAGTGTCCCTGGGCCCCCCACAGGGTACTTCAGCCAGGAATAGGACTGGTGTTTCTGAGGGGTGGGCACCCAGAGCCTCCCTGAGTGACCGGCAGCTTGGTGCTGGGTGCTGGGGGAGAGACGATGTAGCCAGGGAGGGAGCTGAGACCCGAGACTCCCACACAGACTGGCATCATGTATGGTGGAACAGCAGTAGCAGGGGGCTGCAATATCTGGCCCTGCATGGGACCGAAGGTCCCCGGGTCTTGGACCAGCGCAGCTGGTGGTGGGCTGGAGGATGGGGGAAGAAAAGTAAGAGTCCTTTTGGGAACTCATGTTTGGAGAATCTCACAAGTCCACCTATGCCATCATTATCTTACCAGAACCCCGACAATATTTTTCATGAGGGAGATTTAGATTATTCATGAGAAGCATACAAAAACTTTTATAAAGAAATTAAATAAGAAAAACATGGAACAGAAAGATTCAATTCAACAAATATAGAACCTACAAGCAAAATTTCTACTACAATATACAAAACATTGAGTACAGAAATATGTTTAAAAGAATATTAATATTCAAGATAGGTTCATTTTGGAGATGTAATGATTATTTCACTTTACAACAAAGATAAGAAGAACAACAGACTCCTCATCAGAACCTTTATAAGCCAAAAGACACAGAAGTGACATCTAGTTAGGACTGAAAAAAATTAAACCATTTGTGACACTGAGAAATTAATAAAGAATGCACAGCCCTCAACACAGAAAAAGCATTTGTTCAAATTTAATACTGATTCTGGATTCAAGCTCTTAGCAAACAAAGAATAGAAGGAAAATCACTTGATATGGTAAAGGAGCCTATAAAAAATATGAAAAGTTAAATTAACAGTACAATGTCAGGGCAACTCCTTAAAATTTAAGAATGTGATAGGAATTTCTATGGTCACTACTCTTCAACATTGAATTGAGCCTTACAGTCAGTACAATATAACAAACAAAAAAATTAACATACAGATAGGGGAAAACTATTCATATAAATAGATAATATAAGAATGTTTACATAAAAATTAAAGAAATATATTGAAAAAATAGAATTGCACACAAAAATAATGCATATAAAAACATCAGTTAACCAGTTGTGTTTGTGTATGCCAGATACAAATGAAAAGTTCTGCTGAAAATGACATTATTCTGGAAAGCAAAATATTAGGCAACACTCAGATATAACTCTAGGCATATATGTCTGTGTACATCAAAGGCCTTTGGCCATGAGAATACACTGGAACACAAGAGCAGACAATGCAGTTTCAATGATCACACACTGGGGAGAATGGGGCTAGCGTTTCATGCTTCACTCGCTGTTGCAGTAGCTCTGTTGATTGTCCTCCTTGACTAGTGACTCTGCTGCATGCATTTCAGCCTCTCTGAATCAAGTTCATACTGCGCTTTCCTTCTTTCTTCATCCCACAAAACTCTCTGAAGAAGAATTGGATTGGATTTATTTATTTTTATTTTTTATTTTTATTTTTTTTTGAGTTGGAGTCTCACTCTGTCGCCCAGACTGGAGTGCTGTGGCCGCTTCCGGCCACCGCAGCCTCGACATGCTGGGCTCCGGCGATCCTTCAGCCTCAGCCTTCCAAGTAGCTGGAACTACAGGCACACGCTACCATGCCGGCTAAGTTTTTGATTTATTGTAGAGATGAGGTCTCACCAAGTTGCCTAAGTGGGTCTAGAACCTGCGGGCTCAGGCAACCCACTCACCTCAGCCTCCCAAGTTGTGGGATTACAGGCTGAGCCACCGAACCCGGCTGGATTGGATTATTATCTATTAAGATAGTGTGCCTATTGATCAAAGGTTTCTATGAGATAAGAAATAATAATGATCAGTAACATTTAATAAATTCTTTTTCTTTTTTTCTTTTCATTTCTTTCTTCTTCTTTTTTTTATCCCTCAAAATACTGTTAGTTCTAGAGTTTGATTGGAGGTAAATTTATTCCAATAATCCTCAGGTTTGTGGATGTCCAGAGTGTAAATCTGGTGAGCCAGTTGGGTACCAGAGCACCCTGGGAGGCATAGTAGGGGCCTGTCTGGCCACTGTTCACATCCACCAAGCTCGGGCCACCCAGAATTACCGCCATGAAGCCACCCAGCCAGACCTTGGTGTCCTCCTCAAACTGCAGGACCATGAACTTCAGGTCGATCACAGCGTCATCTCTTTTGTCCCGATGGTCATACACAGTGCCATAAATGAGTGTCCACATGACTCCAGATAATAAAGAGGCAAAGGGATGGCTCACAGGAACCCTTCATGGCAGACCAGCCAAGTAATGCGTCCCACTTAAACGACTACCCCAGGACTAATTGAGGGCACTGTGTCTCTCTCTTCATTAGTGGGTAGGTGACCACAAGTAGTTAGGACGCTGCTCCCAGAGCTAGAATGGAGCAATTCAGACACAGGAGAACACCCTGCGCCAGGTCAGTTTCCTCTGAGAGAAACAGGACAGAAGAGTTGAAATGTCTCCAGTGGCTCTTGGGCGATTTGCTGTTCTTGAGTTCCTTTAAAAAACAAACAAACAAACAAACAAAAAAACAGTGCCGGATCCACATGCCATTAAGAGTACAGCCGGCTGCACACATAGAACAGGTCCAGTGCCAAAAGGGGACAGCATGCACCAACCTGGAAAGCAACCTGTCTCCACTGTCAAACCAAGGCTCCAGGTGAACGGCAGGTCCAACAGCCAGGTTCCTACAGGGCTCTCCAGTCCCGTGAGATGCAGGTAGGGTCGCAGGACGCGAGAGGCTGAAGCCACCCTGGCCGCTGTGGCCATGCTGAGCGGGCGCCCGCGCTGGCCAGGGTGGGCATGAGGACGCTGATCCTCCCTCAGGGGACGACCCGGGGGACCTGAATCCACGCCCGCACCACAGCACACAAGAACATCAGCAGCACCATCGCCCCCTGCGCCCGACCTGGCGCCCTGCAACCTGACCCATTTAATCCATTCTTTGTAGGTTTCAACTGCTTTTTAGATCCCTTAAACAAACCTAGTAACAATTATAGAAAATCAGTATAAGTAGAATACTTATAAGAGAAAACAACGTTATTATAACACAGAGCATGTGCCCCACTCTCGCTGCTTCCTCAGTCTGTCATTCTTGTCGCATATACTGAAAAATCACTCCAAGCATTCCTGAGATATTTTCCTACCCTTATAATAAAAATTACTCTCATTGCCCATGTATTCTAACATTTCTTGGTTGAATACTATAGAATTTTCTGCTATTGGCTCTTTTAATATGTTTAAAACATCCGTTTCCCCAGGACTAATTTTCATACCCCCAATGCAATCTTATCTCCACCCTGCTGTGCTTCTCTTTCCAACTTAATCCCCTACTTATCCACAGGGTAGATTCATAGAACCATAGAAACTAAAGTTGCCAGAATGGTGGGTAAGAACTTGGCCAAATTCTGCTGAAACCTGTTCTATCACTTTTTAGCTGATTGATCTTGACTAAAACTGTTGGTGGTTGGTCAGATTTCTTCAAGATGGCAATATTAATAGTGTTTGGGCAACAGAGCTTCTAAAAAAAATTAATTCACAAATTGGTCACCTGAGAATCTTGTTCAGACACTAAATTCAACTCCATGTAGCATCAAGCCCAATCTTTTGCATTTTAAACAATGTCCATTATACTTGATAAAAGTCGCTGATTAGTGTCCCTTAAGTTGCATCATGGGATCTGCACCATGGGGTTATTGTGAAGACTAGAGAAATTCATCTATGTAAAATGATTAATTCAGTGCGTTTCACACAGCAAACTGTCATAGATTATCCTTAGCATTATGAGGGAAATTAAAATTATGTAACCCAGTACATTTATTTTCCAGATGGTTTGTTTTAACAGGACAGTCGAAAAGAACCCCAGAGAAGTCTGGTTGTCTAATGTTTCTTGGGCCACTACTTTCTGCCAAATTTGATCATATATGTGCAATATATTCTAATGATCCATATGTTAGACTAGGTGCTACTTTTGTCAAACTTGTACATTCTTACCACCCCCTGGGAAATCTTCAACAATTGCCTCAAAAATCTGTTGCCTCCCTCCTCTTCTGAATTCTTAAATGCTTTCTCTTCTCTGCCAGTCCTTAGGCACTTCTTATATTACCTTAATTGAAAATGTTTAAAAACTATCCCAACTAAGTTAAATGAATGCATGGGCTGATTTTATTGTTCTATGCATACCTTTAATAATTTCTCCAGAATCAATAAGTAAAGATGATTGATTAACCAATAGACTACTCATACTCAGAATGACTACAACTCCATAATGTTAGCTAGGTAAATTGTCCATTGCTTTTTAAATAACTATTAAACTAGTATATTCTTAATTTCCTACTTGTGTCCCTTAGAAAAAAAAAAGATAGGATTTTAGAATTGGAAAACTTGGGTTTGAATGTGCAGGCCCACCGTGTGAATATACATGATGGTCATTTTCATTTTATTAATAGCTTTATTAAATAAAGACGTTAAAGGTGCCGGCTTACCTCTTATGGTTCAAGGTGTATAATACTTCTGCTGGGTTACAGAAGAGGCCATACAATTCAGTGCTGGTAAACAAGAATGTATTTGGGATATTTGGATTATTATCAGGACAGAATGCTGTTTCCACCAGTAATCATGGAACAATTAATTGCAAGACTGTCAGTTGCTGTTGGTGAATGAAATTTTCTAAATTATTAAAAAGAAAGCTGATGGGAGAGAGACAGAGATAGAGAAAGAGAGGAGAGACTTTCTAACTTATCTAAAGCCCTAGATGCAACTTTGATAACCCCATTATATATGAATCTCATAGTTCATTGAAAGATTTTCCTTTCTTTGCCTTAGACTGTTGGAACTGAGTGTTTGTCACTTGCAACACAGAAAGACCTGACCGGTAAAATCTTTCTCTGCAAGTGTCTATGAATTTAATGTAATTAAGAAGCATGAAATATTCAGTCAGCAACTAGTATTCAATATTTTTAATGTTTTTTTATTTTTCTGTATTTTGCTTTTCCACAAACTGTTTTGATGTTGACATTTAAACATCCTTACAAAATACATAAAGGAATTATGCAGATAACTATAAAAGCCAAGATACAATATTACCGAACCCATTTTCTTTCACATGCAGAGCAACATAACCCACTGACTAAAATGATTGGTGCTTTATTCAAAGTAATACCTCCCTCCACACACACACACAAATCTTTCAATTATTAAAGTTGTGAGTGGACAGAATTCATAGCCTATATGTGAAATTATACCTGTTTTCTTCATTGTACATAAAAGAAGTTAAAGAAAAGTGCTTGAAAACTATTATAACTAAGGCATTGTACAGATTATAAATATTATAAAAACATAATAAAAACAATTCAATTGGTTTTTTAAAATTACATGGGTGAGACAGTGGAGTCAAAGGAAGTACAATGAACTCAGAAGAAATTTAGCACAAAACTCATATGACCTTATATGAATTCTCTGACAACAAAAAGAAAATGGGACTAACTACAATTTAAAATATTGATTGTATTATACAGACAGCTATAACATACAAGAAATTTAGATTATTGTCAAAATAGACACAAATATTTGTCCTTAACATGAGTTACCAGAGATAGGTGATTAAAATAAGGATTTGCTGAAAATAAACCCAGAAGAACAATTTTATGTGAAATTTTATGTGACAATCTTATGTGAAATATTTCAAGAATATAATTATCCTGGTATTATATTAGGAACTTTATATGTTCCTGAGTAACTGGTATAATTTAATAGATGACTACAATGTGATGAAACTCTACAATGGCTATTGGTTTTGTAACTCTAATTCAAGCACAAATAATTTGAAAGTTTCTCTAGAATTATAAATCTGGCTAAAGTTGAATCCATTATTTATACTAATATTTATATACATTTATACAGTCTGATAGAGAATTGCTAAAAACATTGTATTAATGAATTATAAAATCTTATTTAAATGACCCTAGAAATCATCTGGTCCACATTATTACTGTATAGACAAGGGCACTGAAGCCTGAAGAGGTGTCAAGAAAAATTGGAAACAAAAAGTGGGTGTGTTGTGTCCTGGGCTACAGTGAACATTGTATTTGCTGCATCTAGTTTCTCCTTATTTTGAGCAGAACTATCATGTCTCAAAAGAAATGTTCAAACCCTAACTACCAGTTCCTGTAAATGTAACTATTTTTTAGAAATTGGCCTTTTTAGATGTAATGAAGTTAAGATGAGACACAATGGCTTACTGTAATGAACCATAACCCAATGGCTGGTGTCCTTAGAAGAAAAGGAAGATTTGAGTATAGAGACAATCATGGAGGACAGAAAGTGTGAAAGTAAAGGCAGACACATAGGGAGAAGGCCATGTGAAGACAGAGCAGAGACTGGAGTGATATATCTATAACCAAGGAACATCAAGCATTGCTGGCAACCACTGGAAGCCAGAAGACAGGGAAGGAACTATTCTCCCTCACAGCCCTTATAAAAGAGGCCAAGGTAAGGAAATCTCCCTTCACACACAGACAGTGTTACTGTTTTTGCTTTTCACAATCATGTATTTTTCTTAAATTAGGAGAAAAAATGATCTAGCATATGTTTGTCCAATGATTGCCCATTTCTATTGCTCTTCCTTCATTGCGGACATACTACATTCTCCTCTGGAATAATTTGTTTACAGCCTAAAGAACTTCCTTCTTCACCCTTCGACCAGGTATTCCCCACTTATCTACCGAGAATATGTTCCAAGACCCTCAGCAAATACTTGAACCCTCAGATAGTAGTAAATCCTCCATATTTCATTTCAGTTTGAATTGCAACCACAAAGCTGGGTAATTTCTCCTCCCAACTCCACAATTTCACAGATATAAGATTTGTTCTTACCCTAAGTATTAGCAACATCAGTGTATAATTTTTTTCTTTGCCTTGTTCAATTGAGAACTTTCATTTTTTGACTTAAAGGAATCACTTCACGGCTCTTCTTTGCATATCCAACCTGCCTTCTTCACACTTCTTGCACTTTGGGACCACCATGAAATCAAACAAGAGTTATGTGGACACAAGCACTGCAATACCATGGCAGTCTAACTGATAAAACATACAACTCAACAACTAATGGGCAGCCAGCATGGACGTGGTGGGGATGTTGAACACCTGGATGAATCAGGTCCTTGACTGAAGAGGTCATCATGTTACTCACAGTGGTTTGCAACTAAAAACTGAAACTACAGAAATGTGATCTTAATGTTTCTTAAACCACCCTTTTATTGTCAACCTACCTGCCATGATTCAAGTGAGTTTCTTTCTTCAAAAGTTGAAGAGCATTTTGTTTTGTTTTATTAACTCTTTTTTTATGAACTCTAAGTGTTTAAAATATGTTTTATAAACGTCTTTTACTTGGTGCATTGAGGTTACTTACATTTAAAGTAATTCCTGGTATGCTGATGATTCTATTTTACACACTATTACCTATTTGGGGAAGAAAATTCCTTCTGTGGCTGTTGTTGCCGTTGGTGATATTGTTGTTGCTGTTCCTCTATTTCCTCTTTTTTGTTTCTCTTTATCCACTTATCTTTTGATGGACATTTACATTGTTTCCACATCTTGTCAATTAAAATCTATATTGCAAGATAAGGTTTCCAGCAGGGTGTGGTGGCTCAATCCTGTAATCCCAGCACATTGGGAGGCCGAGGTGAGGGGACTACCTGAGTCCATGGCTTCGAGACCAGTCTGTGAAATTTGGTGAGACCTTGTCTCTACAATAAATCAATAAATTAGCCAGGTGTGGTGGTACGTGCCTGCAGTTCCAGCTACTTAGAAGGCTGATGCAGAAGGATCATCTGAGCCCAGCAGGTCGAGGCTGCAGTGGCCACGAGCGTGCTACTGCACTCCAGCCTGGGCAACAGAGTGAGACTTCAACTCAAAAAGAAAAATTCAATTTTATTTGTATGCATGTGAATATCCAATTTTTCCAACACTATTTGTTAAACAGACTGTCTTTCCCTCACTATGTATTCTAGGTAACCTTACTGATTATTAGTTGACCACATATGCATAGATTAATTTGTGTTCCACTGGTGTACATGCATGTCTGTATGCTCTTGCCCTACTGTTTTATTTACTGTAGTTTTGTAGCTTTCAGGAAGTGTGATGTCTCCAGCTTTGTTCTTTTTTCTCAAGGTTGTTTTGGCATTCATGTTCATCTGTTCCCTACGTAGATTTATTATATTTATTCCTGTAAAAAATGCCTCCTAGGTTTTGCTTCTGATGGTATATATATGTAGGTTGCTTTGGGTACTCTAGATGTTTTAACAATATTGAGTCTTCTAATTTTGAGCAGATTTCCTTCCATTTGTTTGTGTCTTACTCATTTTCTGCAAAATTTTGTACCATTCATTGTGTAATTCTTCCACTTCCTTAGTTTATTCCTAAGTATTTTATTCCTTTTAGTGTTATTGAAAATGAGATTCAGTCAGGCTTGGTGGCACAGCCTGTAATCCCAGCACATTGGGAGGCTGAGGTGATTAGATTGCCTGAGCCCTCAGGTTCCATACCAGCCTGGGCAACTTGTCTCTACAGTAAATTTTAAAAATTAGTCCAGTGTGGTACTGAATGCCTGTAGTTCCAGCTGCTTGGAAGACTGAGGAGGAAGGATCAGCATAACCCAGAAGGTTGATGTTGGGGTGGCCATGAGCATGCCTCTGAACCCTGGCCTGGGTGACAGAGTGAGAATCCAACTCTATAAAAAAAAGAAAGAAAATGAAATTGTTTGGTAATTTCATTTTCAAGTTTTTTTGTGTATAGAATATGCCTGATTTTTGTATGTTTATTGAGTGTCTTGTAATTTTCCTGAATTCATTTCAAATTCTATCAATTTTTGTGGTGGAAGCTGATAGGTTATAAATGTGACCATGTCACTTCCAAACAAAACAATCTTACTTTTATTCTAATATGAATCTATTTATTTTCTTTTTCTTGTTTAATTGCTCAGGTTAGAACTTTTAGGACTATGATGAATATTGGTTGGAGAGAAGGCATGACTGTCTAGTTCCCAATCTTAATGCAAACAATTTTAGCCTTTCACTATTTATTATGATGTCAGCTTTTTTAATAGAATTTTTACTGTCTTGAGGTACCTCTGTGTATTCTGACTTTTTGAAATTTATCATCAAAGTGTGTGAATTCTGTGAAATGTTTCTTCTGCATCTATTGAGATCAGCATGTCACTTTTAGTCTTATTAATGTAGTGAATCTCAAAACTGATTTCTACAGTGGAAACATTCTTGGATGCCAAAGACAAATCCCAATAGATCATGGAGTATGATGCTTTTATTGTGCTACTGGATTCAATTTGCTGGCATTTTGTTGAAGATTCTTATTCTGTCTTCCAGTATAATGGTCTGGGCTTGGTATTTGGGTCCTTCTAGACCTGTAACACGCCTTTGGAAGTATTTCTGTTTCTTTAATTTTTGAAAGAGTTTGAAACATTAGCATTTGTTCTTTAATGTTTGGTACAATTCACCAGTGAAGCCATTTAGTCCTTGGCTTTTCTTTGTTGGGAAAATCCTTGGCTTTTTTTTGCTGAGAGGCTTTTATTGTGGATTCAATCTCCTACTAGTTTAGGATTGTTAAACTTGCTTATTTTTTTTATGATTTAGTCTTTTTTTAGGTTGTATGTTTCTTAGATTTTGCCCATTTCTCCTAGATTGTCCAGGGTTTGGCCTTATAATTATTCAGAGCAGCCTCCCATATTTAAAATTTCTGTTACATTGATGGAAATATCTTTGATTTATTTTAAACTCTATTTATTTGTGTCTTCACTCTTTTTCTGTTCTAAAAGTAGTTGCTTTTAATTATCTGTTCAGTAAACCTAATCTTTGCTCTTCTTGATTTTTTTTTTTTATTGTTCTACCATTCCCTGTTTAGTTTCTTTATGCTCCAATCTTTGCAAAAATAGCTTCTGAATTTCTCACGGAGAGAATTTGCCCATGAATTGTTGCTGAATAAATGTTTGTGGAGGTAATGAAGGTCCAGGATTCTTATTCTGCATGTTGCTGACTTGATTTTCCATCAGTTGAATATTAGAACGACCTTGCATTCCTGAGATAATTCTCACTTGGTCATGGTGTTTTATCATTTATACATACTGTAACCTGGGGGTTTCTAATTATTTATTTGAATTTTGGCATCCATGTTACTGAAGGATATTGTTCAGCAGTTTTTTTTTCTTACAATATAGTTTTCAGGTGTGGGGTCACATTAATATTGGTTTCATAATACTAGTTAAAATGTATTATTTCTTTTCAATTTTCTGAGAAATTATTCTTTAAATGTTTAGTGATATTCTCCAGTGAATTTATACTTGGAATTGTATTGGTGTAGAGGTTTTTAACTAAAATTTTAATAGTTATTTTTTGTCAAAATAATGTTGTTATATATACTTCTAAAATATTCATAGTTTTTATTTCTCAATAAATTTTCAACCTCATCTAAATTATTCAATTTATTGTCATAAACTTGTTCACACTATTACTTTGATATCCTAAAAGATCTGTTTTGTTAATACTTTCCTCACTTTTGAATTAGGGAATTTGTGTATGTGTTTTTTCAAATATGTTTTCAGTTGTTCTTGGTAGATGTTTATACTTTCGTTGTTGTTTTTACTTGAAAAATATTTTCAAATTTTTTGTTTCTTTAGAGGCATTAGTTAGAATATGTTTCCAAATATTTGAAGATAGGACAGAGGTTTTTCTGATATGGCTTCTAATTCAGTTGATCAAATGATATTCTGTTTTGTCCAGTTCTTCTTACTTTTATTAAGAATTTAAATTTCTCATGACTACTTTAAATTTAAGTGTATGAGACCATTTTTCATGGTTGAGAATATAATCTATTTTGATCCATGGTATGTAACATATGGAGAGTTCTAGAAATGTCAATTAAATCATGTTGGTCGATAATGTTGTCTAAAACATTTCTGTCTTTTCCGATTTGCTTTCTACTTATTTGATTCATTATTGAAATAGTAACATCTTATTGTAATTGTGAATTTTTCTATGTCTTCTGGTAGTTCAACTAAGCTTTACCTCATATATTTTGAGGTGTTCTAAGCATAAATATTGCAATTGTGTACTCTTGATGAATTAACATTTATGGTGAAATTACCTTTGGTTGGTTTTTCTGTTAATATTCTTTGCCTTGAAATAATATATTTTAAAATTGGTATATCATTTCAGATTTCTTTTGCTTACAGTTAGCATTTTTAATGCTTTCCTTCTTTTTTCCTTATAGCCAACTCTGTCATCTTAATTACAATAAAATGCTAGTGGGCCGATAACATTGGGTTTTACTTTCTCATCAAATCTTATTTTTCTGCCTTTTCTCTAACGTGTTAATGACTTTTATATTTGATGTTATTATTGATAATGTTGGGTTTAGTCTAGCAATTGTTATATATGTCATATTGTTCTAAATGTAATTGCTCAATTTTTTTCAGTTTCTGATGTTGATTTTAGGATATTTTGAGTTATTTTAATGATCCTATACACTCTGTCTGTACTGTCAGCTCCAGGTCTTTATCTCAGGGAGTGCACCAGGGTCTGTTTGCATTTCCCTTTGTGGGTCATGCTCGAGAAATTCTCTCAAGTATGCTGAAGCACCTATAGAATTAATCTCTTTTTTTTTCACATCTCCCAGGAATCACAGTCCTTCCTTGCCTAACTAACAATGCCTAAAAAACAATTTATTCATATATTTTGGTTTCTTTGTTGTTATCTCAGATAGGAGGATTGTGATAGGAGGTAACTGTAGTCCCCGTTACTCTGTCTTGATGAGGAAAAAAACATATGTTTAATTCTATGTAGTTTTAGCATATATTGGCAACTATAGTAGCATAGGTAAAGACTCTTAAAAGTTATCATGTTTTGACTCTGAAATTCCCATGTCTATTTATAAATAACCTCAGTTGATATTAACAAGTATTCAGGAATATCAAAAGTTGCCTCAAAAAGGTGTTTTTAAAAACCTCTCAGCTTTGTTGGGCAACACGGTTGGTGACATGGTTTTGCTACTATGAATAGAACTGCTACAAACATACATATGCAAGTATCTTTTTTGTAGAATGATTTGAGTTCCTCCAGGTATATTCCCAGTAGGGGGAATTGCTGGGTCATATGGAAGGTCAATTTCTAGTTCCCTCAGAAACCACCACACTGTCTTCCAAAGAGGGTTGTATTACACTAGTCTGCATCCCCACCAGCAGTGTAGAAGAGTTCTTTTTTTTCCACAACCTTGCCAGCATCTGTTGTTGTTTGTTTTATTAATGATGGCCATTCTTACAGGGGTTAGGTGGTATCTCAATGTGGTTTTGCTTTGCATTTCTCTAATGATGTGTGAGTCTGAGCACTTTTTCATGTGTCTGTTGGCAACCCGTATATCTTCTTTTGAGAAGTGTCCATGCCCATCGAAGCTGGACTGGATTAAAAATGTGGTACATATACACAATGGAATATTATGCAGTCATAAATAAGGACAAATATATGGACTGTGCAGCAAATTGGATGGATTTGGAGTCGATCATACTCAGTGATTTATCACAGAAACAAAGAACTGAGTTCCATATGTTCTCATTCAGAAGGTGACCTTGAACAATTATAATGCCATGAGAAATCGATTGGCAATAACAAAACATCAGGGGAAGGGGGGTGGGACTGGCAGTTGGAGGAAACTGCTAGGGGAGGGAGGGGCATACCTCATCAACAAGGGTACCTGCATGATCAATGTTTGTATACCTAACACTGAATTGTACCACACATCTTTATAATAAATAAACAAATTTTAAAAATAAATTTTAAAAGCCTCTTAAAAATCCCATTTATTTTAAAAAGGCTAAACATTTTCCCTGTTAGTCTCAATGGCCTTTTCCTTTGCTCCTCATAACACTAAGCTAATGGCACAAATATTTCAGCAAAATAAACATTATTGATATGTTAGAAAAAAACCAAAATGCATAAATGATGATTCTTCAAAATAACTCTGCTGCCTCATTCCTATTTGGTACATGCAAATGTTTGCAGTATTTTCTAAAAATTAATGTGAGTGTTATATAGAAGTTTTATAAACATACACACATATATAATGGATTTTAACCACATGTAGTATAATGAAGAAACTGCTATTAACCCTTATTCTATACTAGCCTTAAATGTTACTAGTATCATGTGAAAATGTTGTATATAAAGTTTTGATAGAAACTGATATTGAGTTTAGCATATTCAATAGAGTGAAACCAGTATTTCAAGGAGTAGAAGAGATCTCTATTGTACCTTTAATAAACAGTCAAGAGTACTTTCAAAAATTGTCATTAAATGTCAGTAAATCTTTCCCTAATCTATTTGGTCTAATTAATTCTACCCAAATGTGGAGCTGTTGTAATTAATGCAAGAAATGGTATAGTATTTTCAATATGTTGATTAGTAGTTATATGTTAAAAATACCACCAACCAAATAATTTGCCTACAAGGGACATATGTCCTACACTTCTGTGATTCTTTTTGATGTGTGCACTGGACATCAAGCACAAAGAGAGAAGTTTTGTAGCACTCAAACCCGTTTTGTATCCTGGTCCTACTAGTTTCTGAGTAAGAAGAAAAAAACTTCATTATCCTCTCGACCTAGCCACTCTTCTCCTTGAAAATATGAAGTTTTAATTGAATGAATATTAGGAGCATCTGGTGAAATGAGACATGCAAAATTGGTTTCTGATATTTGGAATATATATGTAATGTTCACATTTTTCTGTTTTAATAAATATAAATTGTCATTTGAAGAGCATCTGGCAAGATTCTGGTGTGGCCAATGAAGGAGAGCAGTACTGACTGTGATGTATCAGGTCCTTGTGAAGGCCTGCCACATGTCAACTCCTAGAATCTTCCTGGCCATCTACACTTATTCACATGCTGCCCATCCCTAATAATACTGAACATCCTGCTTTTCACTCTAAGTGCAGGGTCACAGCCCAGTGGACACCTGACAGACACCACAGTTGAACATCAGGAGACAGAAATCACAAAAGGAGATCTTGTTCAGTCTTTCTCTCTCGTTCCCCTCATATCCTGACCCTAGTACTTACCTGTGTGGCCCCGGGCGGTGTACCTTACCTCCTGTTTCTGGGAGTCTGTCCCTGCCTCCATTTTGTCACTAGGTGATATATGCCCAGTGATCCATGTGACTGTCAACACCCAATGATGCTGAACATCTTGGTTCCCACAGCATTCTGGGAGAACTTTCTTAGAGCCAGATGTGTCCTCCAGATCTATATATTGACTATAACAATTAGAAACTGTTTGGTTTCATTTGCCTCAGGCTTCCTCACTGGAATGTACATCTGAAGATCACACTCCTCTCTTGACACTTCTCCGTGCACTGTTCTCAGCTAGCCCTTAGAGTAAATATGTAGTTAAAATATAGAACACTTTGCTGCAATTGCATAACAAAATATAAAAGTTTGCAGAAAAAATAAATGAGAGCAAACATTGATTGACAGAGATGCAAGAAGAAAGATGCAAAATCCAAACTCTCTGGTTACAGCGGGAAGCTGTAGAATGACTGACTTGAGGAAAATTAAACAAAAAGACACTTAAACATTTAAAAAACCTAAATCATCAAACGCAGTGCTCTGTCACATATCATATAAGATAGTGTCCAATGAGATGAGAAGAAAGGAAGAATTGGCAACAAGAACATAGAGAAGAGACAAAGGGGGTCACTTGATCTCTCCCCAATCCGAACCTCATTTTCTCCTTGTATAGGTGAAAAACCACACTGGGTAAAAATTTAAAGAGGTTTGTTCTGAGTCAATACGAGTGGCCCAGAGTACTGCAGTCTCAAGAGGTCCTGAGAAAGTGTGCCTGAGGTAGTCAGTTTCGTGTTTGGTTTGATACAATTTAGAAAGTCACATATGGGCACATATAAAAATCAATGCAGATTAGGAAGTCAGATTATGAGCAAATATAGACATCAGTACATGCAAAGTAACCATTAGATTGGCTCAGAGAGACAGGACGCATTGACCCAGAGGTTTATAATTTATATTTGGTGTCAAAGATTTTCCGATTACCAGTTGGATTAAAGATTTCAGCTTTGTCTAATAATTTAAGTAGTTAGTAGAAAGGAATGCTTACACAAAAATAACAGGGTTGTGGAAGCCAGACCTAGTTATGTAGATGATATCTCAGGGGTAGCAGTCCACAGAGAGCAGGTGATAGTATACCTGAGTCTGGTTGAAATTTGATATCTTATTGCCACAAAAAAGTGTGTTTAGTCAGCCTTACGATCTCTAGTTCAATGTTAATGCCAGTCAGTTGAGCCTAAAATCCAAAAGGGAGAGAGTATAAGGAGGTGTGGACATCTCTTCTGTCATGGCCTACCATTTAGTGTTTCAGGTTTCTCTGATGTCTGCTTAGCCAAAAGTGGTGGTCTCTTCAGTAGGTTTGGAGTTTAGGATATTATTTTTGGTTTGCTCTTGTTGTCATCTCTGATACTCTAGCACAGAGACACCAGGCTCAAATTCTTCACTAAACATGTAAAGTCATAAAAGTGCCTAATGTCACATCCTAGTCCCTGGAAACAGACTATTTTGTGTATGTCTGACTAAAAACATATCAGACCACATATGTATCATAGCTTCTTCTGCAGTTGAGTCAAGGAACAAAGACATGTGAGAAAAGGCAGTTTAATAAGAACTAAAGTTGTGAATACATAGCATCTGGGAAAGTTAAGGGGTCAACAAGTCAAACCAGTAAGGAGAAGAAGAGCCCTTGTAAACAGTAGTGACCATTTTCCCCTTCTCAGGACTAGAGAGATCTTGCCCAGAGCTTTTGTCTTCCAGGTGAACAGTCAAGCCAGGGAAGGCTTGGATTACTGTATGTGCAAGTCTCTTCAACTCTCCATTGTGGAGGATGTCAAATACAGTGATTTTTTTTTTTTGAGTTGGATTCTCACTCTGTCACCCAGACTGGAGTGCAGTGGCCGCTCCTGGCCACTGAAGCCTCAATCTGCTGGACTCCAGCAATCCTTCCGCCTCAGCCTTCCAAGTAGCTGGAAACACAAGTGTGCGCTACCACACCCAGCTAAGTTTTGATTTATTGTAGAGATGAGGTCTCGCCAAGTTGCTCAGGTGGGTCTTGAACGTGGGCTCAGGCAATCCACTCTCCTCGGCCTCCCAAAGTGCTGAGATTACAGGCTGAGACACCAAGCCCGGCCTACAGTGACTTCTAAGTGAATGGTCTGCTCCATGGTCTCCCATACAAACACACACACTCATGTACAGGTGCACACACAACTCTTGAGATTTGGGACCTCTGCCTTACATAATTAGGGTAGATTAAATATACCTTAAAAGGACTGAAATTCCTTTTTCATGGACCAATGTCCTATTATTGAAACTGAATATGCAGAGAGAGACTGTCTCATTATTTAATGTGATCCGTGAGAGGAGTCATCCATGGAATGGTGTCTCCTGAAATTCTTATAGGTGCTGCACACCTCAGTGGCTGTTTTTCATCTTTTTATCACAGGCACCATTATTCTGACCAGGTGTCTCCTAGTATTTGATCAACAATACTGACTACTCTAAAGTCACAAGGAACCACGTTGCTGGGTGTTTCCCTGGTGTTTTTACTAAAACTAGAGAACTTCCTACAAATCCACAGGGATAACCAGGTCATGGTGGAATGGACTGGATGAGAGGTGAGAAAAGAGAAAGGATGGGCATCTACACACAAGAATGTCTGGGACTTCCTTCCACAGGAGCAAGGCTTGAGGAGAGGGGTATGGGGCTAGAAGCACAGGACATTTGGGTTGTGCAGGCAGCTCACCTCTGTCCCACCACAGCTGCAGTGGAGGTGGCTGCAGCAGGAGCAGCGGTTTTGCACTTGCCCTTGGAGGGCCCATGACTGGCAGCTCTGGGTGGGGGGAGCTCCTTGGTGGAATATCTGAGGCTTATTGTCCTGCATAACCTTCTCCAGCAGCAAGCCTGGAGAGCAGGACACGCTGGCATTTCCTTAGGGAACTTCTCCAGCTGCAGGAAAAGCTTGGGGCTGGGTCCCGGAGGATGGCTGCATCAGGCCCAAGAGTTGGGACTTCTCCAGCAGAACTGTGTCCCCTGGGATCAGTATGTTGTTCCCAGAAGACGCTCATTGGAGATACCTGGGACTTTTCACCCAATTCTTTTTTGAGTATCAGTAAGGGAGGTTTCCCTCCAGAAGCCCAACTCGGCGCCTCAAGGAAGAGAACTTGACCTGGGTCTCTAGGGACCTAGATGTCAATGACAGCTTCTCCTTGTTAGGGTGGACCCTTTATTGACCCCCTGTTCTTTGGCCTAGACCTGATCCTCCTCTAGCCTCACCTTTCTGGGGGGCCTTGGGACCTCCCCTCGCTCTCCTCGAGGAGCCCGGATGGTACCAATTTCATAGAACTGACAACCTGCCCAGGGGGGAAGGCAGGAGGGTACACTTGCGGCTGAGAGGAGGGATCCTTGAGAAGGTCAAGTGTCCGTATTACATCGAGTTCCCCGCCCAGGGCGGGTTTCCTCTCCCGGGCTCGACTCCAGGATTCAGACGGTGGGGTGCCCAGAGAGGAGGCCGTGGCCTGCAGGAGAGGACACCGCTCCTTCCGGGCAATGTAGAGTGTTGGGGTGGAGCCACACCACCCAGATGTGGGCTCAGCAGCCTGCGGGCAGGAACAGGACGAGGGTCAGGTTCAGGAGCCACGGGGAGGCCCTGGCCAGGCTGAGGAGCTTGGCAGAAGGCGAGGTCAGGTGAACCAATTTAGCGAGGAAGAAACTGAGGAAATTGCCCATGGCGAGCGGGTTGTGAGCCTGTGATCGCCAGAAGGGTCAGCCGAGGAGATGAGCCCCCTAGCGACCAACCCCTCTCTCGGCCAAGCACACACTGGCCAGCCCCGCGCCTGTGACGTCTCAATGGGGCTCGTGACACGGACGGGGAGGGTCAGAAGGGTGCGTGGGTCCAGCCGAGCACCCAGAAGAGGCGACAACGGGCACCGAGAGAGGCCCAGTCCACCACCGGCGCACTTGGACTTTCTAGAATCCGGGGACTTCCTGCTGCAGCTTGTGGGTGATCGGCAACAGGTGGGGGGGTCTCTGTGGGGATGGAGGTGGTACTGCCAGGTTGGAGCAACCGAGGTCCTAGCAGGCTCCTCCAGGACCTCTTCCATTTTCATGGCAGCACTAGCCGTGGGTCACCCGCCCAGCCGCAAAGGGTCCGAGGAAGTGACGTGGTTGCTGGACTTGACTGGGTGCTGCACCAAATGACATCTCTTCCCAGTAGGTGAGGTCTCTTCATTTCTTTTCACAATGGGTAAAAATCACTTAAGCTTTAGAACATTCTTCAGGTGATTCATGTGGTAGTGGCCTAGCCAGGCTTTTGTGTTCCTCCTTATCATGTACACGTCGGGTTTTCTTTTTGTTGTTGTTGATGTTATTATGGTTGTTGTATTCTGTAGTCCCTCGAGTAATTAGCACCGTGGCATATCTGTAATGAACTCATGATCGCCTCGGAAGAGGCCAGTACTTCAACTCCTAAATTGCCCATGGCTGGCACTGGGCTCCAGTCTCCTCAGGACATACAAGGCAGGGAACCTCGATTGTCACCGTAGCATCTCACCACATTTCTCTTCTCAGCTTTGCAGCCCAGCCCAGGTATTTGTTTGTTTGTCTTTTGGTGTAATCTGAAGGATGTGAATGTGTAAGATCATACTCTAGATCAGTTTTAGTCTATCCTGAATAAATTCACCAGTAGATTTTCCAATATACACGAGAAGCTGGTTTCTTTGGCCTTCCTGGAATGTGTCTAGAAAGCTATTACATCATTTCTTTGCAAGTTAATAGTGCAGTAATGTCTTGGATGAAAATATGATCAACACGATGTGGTCATTGTGACCAGCCAGCTAGGTCCACTCTTCCCTACACATTATTGCCACCTAAATAGAACTCTGGATGGTCTTATGCCCAAGAGAGGAAGCATGAGCCCTTGGGTGTCAAGACCAGGAAAACAAGTATTATTTTCCTAGGGGTTGTAAGCTTTAGCAAGGCAAGAGAGATTTGGAAAATCCTATACACGACTTCATCTGTTTTAAAAATTGTTTTTTGAGCCAGGCTCAGTGGCTCAGCCTGTAATCCCGCGCCTTTGAGGGGCTGAGGTGAGTGGATTGCCTGAGCCTGCGGGTTCGAGACCCGCCTGGGCAGCGAGACCTCATCTCTACAATAAATCAAAAAATCAGCCGGGCGTGGTAGCACGCGCCTGTAGTTCCGGCTACTCGGAAGGCTGAGGCGGAAGGATTGCCAGAGCCCAGCAGGTCGAGGCTGTGGTGGACGGGAGCGGCCACTGCACTCCAGTCTGGGCGACAGAGTGAGACTCCAACTCAAAAAAAAATTGTTTTTTGGGTTATTTCGTTGGGTTATTTTCTCTCTTGGGCTGAGATTGTGTATCAAATGACATGCAAAACCAAAGTCAGAAACCAAGTCAGAGATCAGTAAAAATATTTTTCTATTGTTTTACTTTTACAAAATTTATTTTAAAATTACATTGACATAATTAATATACTACAAAATTGTTTTCAGTCTTCTGCTCATAATATTTCCTTAATGGTATGTTAGAGAAAATTGGACTTTCATCCCCTACAAGCCTGCAGTTAAGACAAAAAACAGTTTTGCTGAGACCCAAATTCTCTTTATAAGGAGGAGAAATACTATATGCCCTTTCTACCCTCTCCAGGAGCAGAAATGGTCTCAAGTGGTTGTATTTAACAGCAGTTCTTTGATAGCATTTGAGGAGAGTTCAATAAGAGATAATCTCCTGATTTTGTTTGATTAAAAATAACTAGCTGGAAAAAAGTTGGACCCAGATATTTTATAAGAACTCAGAAAACACATGATCCATGTCAAACTTTAAAAAAAATTTACACACATTATTCCTTGAGCAATCAATCACTAAGGATTTAGTATATGATCATTTCTAATGGGGAAGTTGTATCTGTCCCATGTTGTTGACTTGAAGATTAAATTCAGTAAGTTCCATGAAAATATTTAAGTTCTATAGAAATGCTTTTTGTATTTTCTGTTATTATTTTCTTACTGCTATATACTTTTATATGACAGTGCCTTTTGTTATACTGTTTTGAATCCAGACTATTGTTCAATAGCTCAATTGAATGAATGACCTTTGTGGTAAGTTTTAGAATAAAGCCACAGATATTTCTCAACACCTATCACTTTACAACATATTCAGCAACTAATTTACTTATGTATTTCTTACTTGAATTTTGTTAAAAATCTACTTTCAGTCAGATGCTTTACTTCATTCAGACTTTGGCAACAATTTTCAAGATTTCTTAGATTTTTGGCCTTGTGGACCATTTCTGGTTTCCTTACATCCCTCTCATTCTCCACAACCCTTTTTCTCCTCCTCCTCCACCTCCTCCTGTGTTTCCACTTCCCTCTTCTTCTTCTTCAAGATCTTTCAACATGTAGGGATTATGCTGAGCTCACAGTTTATACAAAATGATCTGTGGGCCTGTCTTTGGCGATCCCTGATCTAAGAGCTTGAGTGAATCAATTCTTTGATTCAATTACTTCTTCCCCTTCTTGTCCTTACTCTCTTACAGTCTCGAATCACCATATTATCCAGAGAGCTTCTACCAAAACATAGCTCAGATCATATCATTCAAACCTCCTCATTGGGTTATGCTAAACAAAAGCCAATGACCTCAAAGTGCCTCCACAACTCTCCATTTGCTTTCTGATCTCATTATCTTCTCCTCTCTGAACTAAGCCCCCTTGTCCCCAACACACTAATTTTTTCCTGTACTTTGAGTACGCTATGGAAGTTTTTGACTCATTGCCTTCTCATCTGACTGTTCCCTCAACCTAGTATACGTATTCCCCAGATAGGCACATAGCTGATTTCTAAAACCCTTTCATGTTTCTTCTTGAATTTCATATTCACTCTAATTACAAAGTTCAACCTACCCCAAACAGAAAACAATCATCATGCCCCTTCCCTGCATTCTCTTTCTCTGTAGCACTAAACCTACATATTATTTGTTTTACCCTTTCACTTAATTTGTATTTATTTACACTTGTATTTATCTATTTGCTAGTTTTTGTTCACCAGAATCCCCCAAGTAGGGAATGAGGATATTTTCTGTGTTGTTCACTGCCATATTCCCTGAACATACCTATCAATCATATTGAAGAATACTACCTGGCATTTGTAGGAAATCAGTAAATCTTATTGAATGGAAAAAAAGATATGATTCTGAAATCCATACCTACAACTTACTGTTGGTGTATCTAGCTAAGTTATCTATAACCCCTAAACCTGTTTCTTCTCTTGTGAAATAGATCATTGTAGTTCTCACCTCAAAAACTCATTAGGAGAACCAAATGAAATTAAGATGACATGCAACAAGTTGTAGTTATTCAGCATGAACTAAGCAGGAATCTGGTTTAGAGAAGTGTAGAAAGATATAGCAAACATGATAACATTCAGAACAAAAAGTGAGTTCAGTCCTTATATAGAGAGAATACAAACCCTTGAATACCCAGGGACATAGGATCTATGAACGACAAAGACATAAGTTTAGAAAAAAGTTATATTTATTACATTTGTTTGCTTGAGTGAGCCCAAGATGGTGATGTTATCAGGACAGTTGCATAATATTAGAGATGAGGAGTACCTGCAGCATTACATTCACAAAATACTGCAAACGGCAGAGATTTCAGATTTCTTTTTTTTTGAGTTGGAGTCTCACTCGGTCACCCAGACTGGAGTGCAGTGGCCACTCCCGGCCACCGCAGCCTCGACCTGCTGGGCTCCAGCAATTCTTCCACCTCAGCCTTCCGAGTAGCCGGAATTACAGGCGTGTGCTACCACGCCCGGCTAATTTTTTGATTTATTGTAGAGATGAGGTCTCGCTGCCCAGGCGGGTCTCGAACCCGCGGGCTCAGGCAATTCACTCACCTCAGCCTCCCAAAGGTGCGGGATTACAGGCTGAGCCACCGAGCCCGGCTGAGATTTCAGATTTCTCAGGATTCCAAAGCTGGCAGAAACAACAGTACTAAGCAGATGAAGGAGAGAAATGGAAATAAATAGAGCCAGACACTGTGGCTCACAACTGTAATCCAGCACTTTGGGAAATGAAGATAGGTGGATTTCTGGAAACAAGCAGTTCAAGACCAGGCTGCACCCCCATCTCTACAAAACAGAAAAATTAGTCAGTCAAGGTGGGGTGGGTGTCTATAGTCTTAACTAATAGAGAGACCGAGGCAGGAGAAGCACTTGGGTCCAGAAGTTTGAGGCTGTAGTGAGCTATGATTATGTCATTGCACTCCAGCTTGTGCAACAAAGTGAAACCCTGTCTCGATTATTGTTGTGAGCTGGCCGTGGAAGCCTGCCTGAGCATTAGGGATCCAGGCAGGCTGCAGACCCTGAGACCAGTAGGATGAATTCAGGAGCTGAAGGCCCATTCCCTCTTCCCTTCTTTGCTGTTTGGCATGATCCACTAGCAGGGACTTTGATGATCTAAGCATGAAGTTCTGAGAGTACAACAGGCATGGCTTACTTTAGGAATCCATTGTTCCCGTTTCTCGCAGACTGTGGTTTCAGCTTAAAACTTAACATTAGTCAAACTCAGGTCACATTTGGGAGCCTTTAATATGGTACAAGCTTCTTTTAAGATTTAATAGTATATTTGTAGAATTAGTATATACATACAAAGTGCTGTTTCAACCTTAATAATACAGATAAATATCTAGAGCTACTAGAAACGGCCCAGCACAAACTTTGGGCTGGGCCACATTCCTAAAGGCTTAGCATGAACTTTGGGCTGGGCCACATTTCTATGGGCCCAGCGTGTACTTTGGACTAGCTGCTTTCTTTTAAACTGGGTTTTAGCTAAAACAGTTAGTATAGGGTTTTTCTACCTATTATAGAAATTGAATTTATTTTATTCATAGAAAGTAGTGTAGAATAGGTTATGCTACGTCAGTGAATTATGTCAGTTCAAGCATGATATTTTGAGTTTTAATAAGAATACAGCTAACTTTAGAAATTACATTGTTTCCATCTTCTACATTTGCGGTTTTGTCTTTAATACAATTTACAGTTTATATTTGGGTTTTATTTTTTAGAAGCTTTATTGCTGGTGATCAGGATTAGGAATTAGAAACGTTTATAAAAGTTAAAATAGATTTATAGGATTTCAAAACAGCCATTTTGTTAAGAGATTGTAATCAATTGTTCCCAGAAACGACCCAGTGTGATCTTTTGACTGGGTCACATTCCTTAGGAATTGGTTTGGGCTACAGTGTAGGTAGAGTTAGCGTAAGTAGAGAGGAATTGGGATTTAGGTTGGTTATTAGGTGTTGTGTATGCATAGGCTTTAAAAGTTGTTGATTATTAGAATGTTATGATATTAGTATTGTTGTATTGCTTTTAAGAAATATTAATCAAGCATGAGGAACAGTGAGATAGTTTTGGGATCCCCATTCATCATGCTAGGGGAAACACCTGGTGGGTGGGGGACGCCCCCCCCCATCCACCTGGCTCTATGTTCATGTAAATGTCTTGTGATTTAATTGGGATTGCCCTTCCTCTTACTCCAGGAAACACCTGGTGGGTAAGGGATGCCCCTCATTCACCTGGCTTTGTGTTCATGTAAAGGTTTTATGATTTAATTGGGATTGTTCTTCCTCATGCCTGAGGAAACACCTGGTGGGTGGGGGGGCGCCCCTCCTGCACCTGGCTTTGTGTTCACATGAAAGACTTGTAAGACTGCCTGTGTAAAATCTGGGGATAAATACACGCTGTAAACTCCCAATAAACGGCTTCTGTACTAGACAGAGTCCAGCTTCTTTCTTTCTCCCCCAGTCTCTCTCTTTCTTTTAATATCTATCCCTACGAATCGCCGACACCATCACACCTTCCAAGGGACCTCCTAAATCTCCAGCCCCCAAAAATATAAGACAAAGACAGAGGGATTTCATATATATATGTATCCGGGCTCGGTGGCTCAGCCTGTAATCCCGCGCCTTTGGGAGGCTGAGATGAGTGGATTGCCTGAGCCCGTGGTTTCGAGACCCACCTGGGCAGCAAGACCACATCTCTACAATAAAGCAAAAAGTCAGCCGGGTATGGTAATGCGCGCCTGTAATTCTGGCTACTTGGAAGGCTAAGGCGGAAGGATTGCTGGAGGCCAGCAGGTCGAGGCTGCGGTGGCCGGGAGCGGCCACTGCACTCCAGTCTGGGCGACAGAGTGAGACTCCAACTCAAAAAAAAAAAAATCAAACAAACATATATAATATATATATGAATGGCATAATAAATCATTGACAATGAAAAACTTACATAAAGATAATGCAGTAGATTCCTCAGGAAGACTAATGTAAGGATAAGCTGAGGCAAGGTAGGAATGGGAATAAATGAGAATAAAACAAATATGTTCAAAAATAAAGAAAAAAACGTTTATTATCCACTTTCCACAGACAGATAGGGCCAAAGGTTTACAGGCCAGTACACCATATGCTTTAAGGGGAGAGGAGTTTTAAAGTTTTTATAAGGAAGCAGAAACAGTGAAAATCTCCAACAACTGCATTCTTGGGTGTTGATAACACCGGTCTTGCTTTCTTGGCCTTTGTCAAGGCAATTGGTCTTGTGATTCCACTGGAGGGCTGGTGGGAAGTCACAGGAGGCTGCATTTCTGGAAAACAAATGCTTAGAATAAAAGAGTAGATATGACAAAATACATTTAAAGTTTACAAAAAAGTTATCAAAAGCTATCTCCAGTGAAACTGGTTTGTCCTTGGCAAATGTTAGAGGATGTGGAGCACAATAATTACCAATGCATGTGAGAAGAGGAAAAAAGAAACACAGTTAAAACGGATGCTTTTCAAAAATCACCTCCAAATAGATCACAGACCTAAATGTAAAACCAAAGCTATAGAAATCTTAGAAAACACAGAAGACACCCTTATGGAAGTTGGACTAGTCAATCATTTCCTGACCAAAATCCCAGGTGCCTATGCTAGAAGAGATGATAGACAAGTGAGACCTCCTCTAACTGAAAAGCCTCTGCAAAGCAAAGAAACCATCAAGAGAGTGGGAGACAACCCACAGAATAAGAGAAATTATTTGCAAGCTGTTTATCTGACAAGGGCCTAACATCCTGGAGCTACAAGGAACTCAACCATGCCAAAAGGAAAAATCAAAAACAAAAGCCAGCCCCGTAAAAAAAAAAAAAAAAAAAAGGGAAAAAAACATGGACAGACACTTCTCAAAAGAACATGTATGAGCAGTCAACCACACATGAAAAAATGTTCAGCCTCACTAATCATCAGAGAAATGCAAATCAAAACCACACTGCGATACTACCTAACTCAGGTAAAAATCACCATAATTAGTAAAACAAAACTGATGCTGGCAGAGTACAGGGCAAGTTTGTACACTGTTGGTTGGAGCGTAAATTAGAACAACCTCTGTGGAAAGCAGTGTGGTGTTCCTAAAAGATCTAAAAGTTGACTTTCCATGCCACCCAGCAATCGCCTTTCTGGTAATATACTCAGAGGAACTCAAATCATGCTATTAAAAATATACCTGCACACACGTGCTAATTGAAGCATTAGTCACATATCAAAAATGGAACCACCGTGCTGCCCATTGAAAGTGGATGGATTTTAAAAACGTGGTGTATATACATAATGGAACATTACGCAAGCATCATGAAAGACAAAATTGAGACTTGGATGGACTTAGAGTCTATAAGACTCAGTGCTCTATCACAGAAACAAATAACCGAGTATTACATGTTCTCACTCAACAGTGGAACCTGAACAATTATCATAATTCTGTAAGAAGGGGATTGGCAGTAGTGGAGGTCGCCAGTGGGGGGAGAGGTATAATATATCAATAAGAGTACCTGATCCCAAACCAGGTGATGTGGGGACCAAAGTGAGCCCCAAAATGTACCTGTAGAGTAACCATTTGTATACCTAACCCCGAATAGTACCATCTTTATAATAAAAATTAAAAATTTAATGACTGCTTTCAAATGTCTGCACTTTAGCTAGGGCAACTCCATTTTGATTTTACCAATTTTACTCTTTCAACTATCAAGCCTAAAAGTGTCCGCACAAAACAACTCTTGAAAATACATAAAAACAAAAACTGAGAGGCAAGAAAGGAGAACAAGATACTCACAATATTGTTTCAAACTTCATCACTCCTCTCACTGTAACTAATAGAACACACTGGACAACAATACAGTAAGTATATAGAAAACTGGAAAAACCCTAAATAAAGTTAATCTAATTTAGAGAATTTCCAGTCTAACAGTAGCAAATAAATTTTAAACATAACCGTGAAACATTTGCCAGGCCGGGCATGGTTGCTCAAGCCTGTAATCCCAGCACTTTGGGAGGCCAAGGTGAGAGGATTTTCTAAGTCCAGGGGTTCTAGACCAGCCTGGGCAACTTGGGGAGACCTTGTCTCTACAGGAAATAAAAAAAAAATTAGCCAGGTGTGGTGGCAGGGTCCTGTAGTTCCAGCTAATTAGAAGGCTGAAGTGTAAGGATTGGTTGAGCTCAACAAGTCAAGACTGCGTTGGCTGTGGGTGTGTCATTGCAACAGAGTGAGATTCCAAACAAAAATAAAAATTGCAAGGATATATCATATTCTGGGTTATAAAACAAAAGTAAATACATTTTAAAGTATTACTAACACAAAAATTATAATTTCTCACTCTGTATTAAAGCATAAATTAGTGATTTAAAATATCTTTATAAATTCCAATTATTGAAAATTGAACACCATATTTCTAAATAACCCCATGTTAAAAGAGATCACAAGAAAATTTGGGAATATTTGGAATTGAACAAATGGAAACATAATATACAAACTTGTGGGACAAGTCTCGAGTCTTTTTTTACTTTAAAGTCTGTATTGATGAGATATAGATAAATCAAAATCTAAGTTTGCAGTGTAATTAACTAGAAAAGCAATGAATTTTATTAAATGAAAAGGACTGAAAATGTAGATAAATATAAGAACATAGCAGGTCCAGAAATTGACAAAACTTTTGATCTTTTGAAGGAATTTCAGTCTTTGCAACAAATGGTTTTGGAAAAAATTGAACGTCTTATGTAAAAAAGTATCTTGACTCTTATTTCGAACCATATTTTAAAATGAATTAAAGACCTAGGTGTACAACCTAATGCTATAAAGTATATTTTTTAAAATATTGGAAATTGTTAGGTAGGATTCAAAATAAAAATGTTTTAAAGCTACATTGGTTTTCATAAAAACTAAGACAATTTGGTTTCTTAAAAGATACTTAGAAATAAATAAATAAACCATGCAACCCCTCATATTCCCTCCCACTGTGGGAGCTTTTCTGTCCTCTCAATAAATCCTGCTTTAAGACATTTTTTTAAGTAAATAAATAAACATAACACAGAAGAAGAGAAAAAATTGTAAAACCATATCTGTGAAAGAACTGGACTGCATTTCATGTAAACACTCTCTCAATAATTTAAAAAACTCAATAAAATGTGCATAAAGAATTGTATATACATTTTAATAAAGACGAGATATTGATGCAAGACAAGCACACAAAAAGAATGGTGTTTGACAATATTGCTCAAGAGGGAAATGCAGATCATTCATGAGAAGTAAGAATACAATAACTTTTATAAAGAATTAGACAAGAAACATATAGAACTGAAAAATTCAAATCCACATGTAGAGATCGGTCTCTATAAGGAAAATTTCTAATAAAATACAAGGTACACTGAGTCCAGAAATATGTTTAAAATAATATTAATATTCAATTTATTTATTTATTTATTTATTTATTTATTTTTTTTTTGAGTTGGAGTCTCACTCTGTCGCCCAGACTGGAGTGCAGTGGCCGCTCCCGGCCACCGCAGCCTCGACCTGCTGGGCTCCGGTGATCCTTCCGCCTCAGCCTTCCAAGTAGCTGGAATTACAGGCATGCGCTACCACGCCCAGCTGATTTTTTGATTTATTGTAGAGATGAGGTCTCACTGCCCAGGCGGGTCTCGAACCCGCGGGCTCAGGCAATCCACTCACCTCAGCCTCCCAAAGGCGCGGGATTACAGGCTGAGCCACCGAGCCCGGCTTAATATTCAATTTAGATCACTTCTGATATGCAATGATAATTTAACTTTAGAACTAAGATAAGGATAACAGCCGATTTTTTTTTTTTAGTTGGAGTCTCACTCTGTTACCCAGGCTGGAGTGCCATGGCACATTCACTGCCACTTAGCATCAGCCTGCTGGTGGGCTCTGGTGATCCTTCTGCTTCAGCCTTCCATGTAGCCAGAACTACAGGCTTGTGCTACCACGCCCAGCTAATTTTTGATTTATTGTAGAGATGGTCTCGCCAAGCTGCCCAGGTGGGTCTTGAACTCACAGGCTCGGGCAATTCACTTGCCTCGGCCTCGCAAAGTGCTGGGATTACAGCCTGAGCCACTGAGCCCGGGCAACAGCTGACTTCTCATCAGAAATTTTATAAGCCAAAAGACATAGAAGTGACCTCTTTGAAGTATTGAAAAAAATTAATACATTTATGCGACAAGAAATTAATGAAGAATGACACAGCCCTAGAGACAGAAAAAGCATTTGCTCAAATTCAGCACTGATTACTGATTCTTGACTCAAGCACTAAGCAAACAGAGTAGAAAGCAAATTACTTGATGTGTTAAAGGAGTCTATAAAAAGAGTGATTAAAATTAACTGTATAAACTCCTTAAAATTCAAGAATGTGATAGGAATTTCTGTGGGCACTACTCCTCTTCAACATTGAATTGAAGCTTCCAGCCAGTACAATATAACAAACAACAACAAAAAAACCCTACAGATGTCAGGAAACTATCCATACTCATAGATAATATATGAATGTTTACATAAAAATTCAACAAATATATTGAAAAATAGAATCACACACAAAAGATAATGCACATAAAAACTGTAAATAACCAGTTGTGTTCCTGTAGGTCAGATTCAAACTAAACGTTCTGCTGAAATAGACATTCTATAAAGCAAAATAGTATGTAACACACAGGTATAACTTTAAGAATATATGTCTCAGTACATGCAAAGGCCTTCAGTCATGAGAATATACTGCAGCACAAGAGCAGACAATACAAGTTCATTGGTCACACCCTCAGGAGAATGAGGCTAGCGTTCAGTGCTGCACTCGCTGTTGCAGTGGCTCTGTTGACAGTCCTCCTGGTCTAGTGACTCTGCTATATTGCGTTTCAGCCTCTCTACATCAATTTTTTCTTCCTTTCTTCCTTTCTTCCTTCCTTCCTTCCTTCCTTCCTTCCTTCCTTCCTTCCTTCCTTCCTTCCTTCCTTCCTTCTTTCCTTCCTCTTCTTCCTCTTCTTCCTCTTCTTCCTCTTTTTCCCTTTCTTCCTCTTCTTCCTCTTCTTCCTCTTCTTCCTCTTCTTCCTCTTCTTCCTCTTCTTCCTCTTCTTCCTCTTCTTCTTCTTCTTCTTCTTCTTCTTCTTCTTCTTCTTCTTTCTTCTTCTTCTTCTTCTATGTGTATTTAACAGTATGGTTGCACATAGAATGCTAACAGCACTTTTCTTCATATTTTACAGAAGGGCTTGGATGTACGGACTTTCTATTAGTGATCACACCACAGCACATCCAAATCCAGCACCTAAGTTAGATCCATTATAATTTGCTCAGAATTTAAAGGCTTAATGGCAATAATGGGGGGAGGAGGGTATATAAGTTTATTTTACATAACCGAACGAAAAATAAATTCAAGAACTAGTAAATAGAATCTAATATGGCCTCATGCCCCTCGAGGGGGCTGGCGCCCGGTTTGGGTGGGTGATCTCTATGTCCAAATAATCTCCTATCTGAAACTTCTGCGACTGCAAGGTCATGGAGACATCAGTCCCCTTTCTGCCAGACATGATGCGGCGGATCTCCTTAACACAGTAGCCAGGTCTTTTGACATCGGTGAAAACGATGGCAAAATTGAAGTGTGTGCCCTTCTTTCTAGCTTCTGGGTAGATTTCTTTCTCTAAACTAGTCAGTTCTTTCAAGGTTGCATCCATCCAAGTGCAGATCTGCAGCTCGCTGGACGGCATGTTCCTGCGGGAGAACTGGTGCATGCGGTGGGGTTGGCGGTTGTTGGTGGTGAGGACGCGCAGCAGCAGCGGGCATGTCTTCTCAGGTGAACCGTTTCTCTGGCTCCTCCTTGATCTCCTTCTGGGTGACCATGCACAACTCCACCGCCATCTTCCTCCTGAATTGCAACACTGTTGGTTACTATTAGTGAACAAAATTTTCTAAAGTATTGAGAAGAAAGCTGGTGGGAAAGGGAATGCAGAGAGAGAAAAAAGAGAGGGAGGGAGAGAGGGAGGGAGGGGGAGAAAGAGAGAGTTAGAGAGAGGGGGAGAAAGGAGAAACTTGCACTCATCTGGGTCCCTCGATCTAACTTTGCATGGAACCTTTGTAGCTGAGTCTCATCATCAGTGAAAGGTTTTGTTATGCTTGCCTTAAATGTTTGAATTGAGTGTTTGCCACTTGCAACACAGAAAGAACTGACCAGTAAAACCTTTCTCTGCATGAATTTGTGAATTTAATGTAATTATTATGCATTTAAAAGTTCTGTTGGCAACTACCATTAATTAGTCTTTTAAAAATATTTTCTATATTTTGTCATTTAATAAGCTGTTTACATGTTCAGATTTAAATATCTTCAAAAATGCATAAAGGAATTATGCAGATACTATAAAGACTAAGATACAATATTATATATAAACTAAGTCCATTTTCTCTCACAAGCAAAAAGCATAAACCACCTGACCAAAATGGTTGGTTCTTTGTCAAAGTAATACTTCTCCCCACAAAAAAAGGAATAAATATTCTTACAAATTTAAGACAGCATATGGACAGAAATTATAACCTATATATAACACATGCCTATTTTTTATTTTACATAAAAAAGCTAACAATAGTGCTTGAAAGGTATTATAACTGAGGCACAGTTAAAATTATAAAAATTATTAAAGCAATTCAATTGGTTTTCAAAAATTACATGAGTGAGACAGTAGAGCCAAAGAAGGTATAATCAACGGGGGAGAAATTTAACACAAAATTCTTGGAGACCTTGTATGAATTCTCTGACAACAAAAAGAGAATAGGATCAACAGCAATTAAAAATGTTGACTGTCCTCTACAGGCAGCAATAATATATAAGTGGATTTAGGTTCTTTTCAAAATAGACAAACTTTTTGTCCTTTACAAGATTTGTTAAATCATCAGAGATAGGTGATTAAAATAAGAATTTGCTTGAAAGCAACTCTAAAGAATTAATATATCTGTGACTATTTTGTGTGAAATATTTAAAGAAAAAATAAATTGTCCTGGTATTAGATGACAACTATATATTTGCCTGAGTAACTGGTATAATTGAATAGATGACTACAATGTGATGAAACTCTATAATGGCTAGTGGTTTTGAAATTCTATTAAACATAATTAACTTGAAAATTGTTCTAAAATTTGTTAGTATAACTAAAGTTGAAACAATTATTTAAATGTATTAATATTTTTAAATTTCTCACAGACTTATAGAGAATTGACAATAACATTCTTTTAAAGAATCTCAGAAATTTATTAAAATAACCCTTGAAATTATGTGATACATATTCTTACTTTTTGCAGACAATGGCACTGATGCCTGAAAAAGTGTACAGAAATCCTGTTGGTTACAAAGAATTGGTAGAAATTTTGAAAACAAAAGTTGGGTGTATTGTTCCTAGACTGCAGTGAACATTATTTTTTCTCCATTCAGTTTCCCTCTGTGATGAGTAGAACTGTCTCATCTCAAAAGAAATGTTCAAATCCTAAGCCCCAGATCCTGTAAGTTTTTTTTCTTTGAAATCCAGTCATGTCAGATGTAATGAAATTAAGATGAATCATACTGGGTTACTACAATAGACCCTAACCAATGACTGGTGTCCTTAAAATAAGAGGAAGATTTGGGTATAGAGATGGTCACAGTGAAGAAAAATGTGAAGGCATAGGCTGACATACAGAGAGATGGGAATATAAAGACGAGGGCAGAGACTAGAGAGGTATGTCTACCAGTCAAGAAACATCAATGATTATGGGCAAACACTGGAAGCTGGGAGATAAGTAAGGAACAGATTCTCCTTCAGAGCCTCCACATGAAACCTGTCCAAAGCTATGAAGGCATGGCTTGCCAGAACTCAGGGGATTAACCACCACCCAGTGTGTCTAGATTGCAAACCATTGAGTCTGGGAATGTTATTCTAAATTCTTAAGATTTCATGTGGTTTTCCCAGTAGCATTTTAAATTTGCTCAGGATCTGAAACTCTTTCCTTCTTTCCCTTTTCTCCATTTTTGGAATAGGACTGTCTCTTCTATTCCCGTCCCATCATGGAATTTTGGCAGCACATAACATGTTTGACTTTACAGGTTCACAACTGAAGAGTCACTTGTCTCAGGAGGAATCCTACTATGAGTCTGTCTCATCTGATTTAAGTGAGACCTTGGGCTTCAATGTAAAGTTAATGCAGAAACAAGTTAAGACATTTGGGACTATTGGGATATAGGGCATGTACTTTACACGGGAGAAGGGCAACAACTTGGTGGAAACAGGAGGAAAATTCTCTGGTCTGAATGTTTGTGTCTCCCTAGAATTCTTTTTTGTGTTGTTATTGTAATCATTTTTATTATTATAACACTGTAGAGTTGGACATCAGACATTTTTTCACTGTGGCTTATAGTATTTAGTCATCTTTGACAATGGATACATAATTTAAAAGATGCATTTTTCATAACAGAGTTGCCTTTGCCCTCCCCTCACCTAATAAAGGGAAGGCATTGAAGAATTTTTAAATAACTGTCTCTTTTAGAAGATGAACTGATTAAAAGGAATAAGTTTATATCTTATTAATTGCTTTATATGTTGCTTGGTAACTGGGAATTTAATTTATTTGAAACATATTAAGTGATAGTTTATAATGTTTTTTTTTATTTTAAATCAATATTTTTTATTATGATATTGTGGGGTACAGTTAAGGGTTTGGTATACAAATATGATTCGTTCAGGCACCCTTGTTGATAAGAAGTGTCTCCCCATCCCCAGACTGATGTTTACTACCATTAGTCCCATCTCCCTTCCCCTCCCCCCCATAGTTTCCCACCACTGTCAGTCATTTTATTATGGTAGTACGTTGGATGATCAAGGTCCACTATATGAGTGAGAACATGTGATACTCAGATCTTTGTTTTTGTGAGAGATCACTCAGTATTATAGACTCTAGTTCCATCCAGGTTGCTGTGAAATTCATGGTTTTGTTCTTTTTTATGGCTGTGTAGTATTCCATCATGTATATACACCACATTTTTTAAATCCAGTCCTCTTTTGATGGACAGTATGGTTGTTTCCAGGTTCTTGCTATTGTGAACAATGCTGCGATAAACATTCATGTGAAGGTATCTTTTTCATAGAGTGATTTGAGTTCTTCAGGGTATATTCCCAGTAGGGGATTTGCAGGGTCATATGGGAGGTTGATATTTAGAGCTTTTAGGAATCGCCACACTGCTTTCCACAGAGGTTGCACTAGTTTGCACTCCCACCAACAGTGTAGAAGTGTTCCCTTTTCACCACACTTTCTCCAGCAACCGTTATTTTTTGAGTTATTGATAACTGCCATTCTGACTGGAGTTAGGTGGTATCTCAATGTGGTTTTGATTTGCATATCCCTGATGATTAGTGAGGTTGAATGTTTCTTCATGTGTCTGTTGGCTGCTTGGATGTCTTTCTTTGTGAAGTGTCTGTTCATATCTTTTGCCCATTTTATAATGGGGTTGGGACATAGAAGATAAAAAGACAATACAAAAAATCAATGAAACAAAAAGCTGGTTCTTCAAAAGGATAAACAAGATTGATGGTCTCCTGGCTAGACTGACCAAGAAAAAGAGAGAAAAAACCCAAATAAGCACAATCAGAAACACAAAAGATGAAGTCACATCTGATCCCGAAGAAATACAAAAGATCATCAGAGACTACTATGTACACTTGTATGGAAACAAACTTGAAAACCTCAAGGAAATGGAGGACTTTCTGTCATTACACAACCTGCCTAGATTGAAACAAGAAGAAATTGAGACCCTAAATAGACCAATAACAATCAAGGAAATTGACTACGTAATAAGAAAACTACCTACAAAAAAAAGCCCTGGACCAGATGGCTTTCCAGCAGAATTCTACAAGACATTTAAGGAGGAACTGATTCCAATCCTACTGAAGGTATTTCAGGTGATTGAGAAAGATCAACCCTCCCCAAATCATTTTATGAAGCTAACATCACATTGATACCCAAGCCAGGTAAAGATCCAACAAAGAAAGAGAACTAGAGGCCAATATCTTTGATGAACATAGATGCTAAAATTCTCAACAAGATCCTTGCAAACCGGATTCAACAACACATCTCAAAAATCATCCATCATGACCAAGTAGGCTTCATCCTGGGATGCAAGACTGGTTCAACATTCGTAAAACTATAAATGTAATGAAATACATCAACAGATGTCAAAACAAAAACCACATGATTATGTCATTAGATGCAGAAAAAGCTTTTGATAAAATCCAGCACCACTTCTTGATAAAAACCCTTGAACATCTAGGCATACAGGGAACATACCTCAAAATACTAAAAGCCATCTATGAGAAACCCACAGCCAGCATACTCCTAAATGGACAAAAAGTGGAACCATTTCCCCTGAAAACTGAAATAAGACAAGGATGCCCACTCTCAACCCTCCTTTTCAACATAGTATTGGAAGTACTGGCTAGAGCAATCAGAGAAGAGAAGGTAATCAGGGGTATCCACATAGGAAAAGAGGAAGTCAAGTTATCTCTCTTTGCAGATGACATGATTGTGTACCTTGAAAACCCAAGAGAATCTGTCAAAAACCTCCTTACACTGATAGAATTCTTTATGTTAAAATTAAAGCCCAGCCCGGCTCGGTGGCTCAGCCTGTAATTCCAGGATTTTGGGAGGCTGAGGTTAGTGGATTACCTGAACCTGCGGGTTTGAAACCCACCTGGGCAACTTGGCAAGACCTCATCTATACAATAAATCAAAAATTAGCCAGGCATGATAGTGCACTCCTGTAGTTCCATCTTTGGAAGACTGAGGTGGAACGATTGCTGGAGCTCAGCAGGTCGAGGCTGCAGTGGCCACCCGGTCTGGGTGACAGAGTGAGACTCCAACTCAAAAGCAAAACAAAACAAAATAAAAACTAAAAATTAAAACCCAATGTGATAGTATTAAGAGGTTGGGCTTTTTTAGCGCCTTCCTGAATGGCATCAGTGTCTTTAAAAAAGAGTCCCAAGGGAGGAAATTTCCCTTCACAGACAGAAAATGTTACCAATTTTGCTGTTTACATTTATGTCTTTAAAAAAAGATTATCCAGTATACATTTGCCCAAATATTGTCCATTTCTACTGCTCTTCTACCATTGCTGACATACTACATTTTCCTCTGGTATAATTTGCTATAAAGCCTGAAGAACTTCCTTGTTCACACTTCCACCAGGTATTTCCCACTTTTCTAAAGAGAAGGTGTTCCAAGACCATCAGCAAATGTTTGGAACCTTAGATAGTGCTAAACCCTATATTACCTTTCATAGCCTGAGTAGCAACAGTAAATTGGCCAAAATTCTTTTGAGCTCTCCACAGTTTCACAGGTACAAGATTTGTTCTTACCTAGGATTCAGCAGCCTCAATATACATTTTTTTTCACTTTAAGTCCAAAACTTTCATTTTTTCACTTAAAGGAAGCACTTCACAGCTCTTCTTTGGCATATCCAAATTGCCAGCCTCACTCTTCATGAACTTTGGAGCCAGGACAAAATTAAAAAGTGTTATGTGGACATAAGCATTACAATACCATGGCAGTTCAAAAGATAAAATAGATGTCTACTAAGCCGCTCAGGTGGCCAGCATGGACAATGTGGGGATTCTGGACACAGAGATGAATCAAATTCCCAGATGAAGAGTTCAACATATTACTCTAAATGGAAAGCAACATAAAACTGAAACCGTGGGTAAGGGAACAATTCTATGTGAAGCAACATATGAAGTTGCAGAAAGAAGCTGCCATATATGAGGAACAAACTCTCACCACACACAAAAATCTGCGTCATCTGGGAATAGTAGTTCCCAGCCTCTGGAACCACAAGAAACAAATGTTTGTTTTTCATATGCCATTCAGTTTATAATGATTTTATTACAGCAGCCTGAATGAACTAAACATGATTGCATGACACATAATTTCCCATACTTTAACCTATCTGTATTAAATACAAATGCATTTTTGGTCAGAATAGAACTTGTTCTTTTTTGAAAATTTAATCCAATAAATTGCCTTTTAATTGATGTGCTTAAGCAATCTGCATTTAATATAATTACTGACATGTTTGAATTTAGGTCTATTGTTCATTTATGATTCTGTATGTCTACACTTAAATTTTGTTCTTTTTTTCTTCTTTTTCTGCTTAAAAACTGAAAGTGTTTTAGTAGTTTATTTTAATATCTCCATTGGAATTTTGGGTGTATTTCTTTGTGTTATATTTTAGTATTGCTGTGGTCATTAATATAAGTACATAAACAAGATTACCAGAAAACTTAAATTTATTTACAAAAATTGTCAATTTATTCTTTCATGTTTAAACTTCAGCTTCTTCAAAGTACTCTCCTTTTGATGCAAAACAGCTATCAAGATGGTTTTTTCATTGCTCAAATAGTTTTTGCATTCCTGAATTTTCATGTCTTTTAATACTTCTGCCAATTTTGTTAATGACCTCTTTCTCACTGCTGAAACGCTTGCCTTAGAGGACTTTTTTATTCTGGAAACCCAAACTAGATGCTCAATGTGACAGCAGGTGAAAACAGATGGTGGGGCATGGGATTGAGCCCTTTTTGTCAAAAACTTCTGAACACTCAGCACGGTGTTGGCAGGTGCATTCTCATAGTGGAAGAACCAATACTTAAATGTCACAATTGGGATTTTTATTCTACTTATCAGATACAACCTTCTCAAGATCCCAGATAATAACATTGTTTGACTGTTTGATCCAGAGGAAAAATTCTGAGTGTGCTATGGGGTCCACCCTTCAAAGCAAAATTACAGTATTTTGGGGGGTCCCCTCTCACACATGCATATATACAGATATAGATATATAAATACATACTGTATATACTATATGTCAATCTATGTATCTTTATCTTTCTATATCTTGACATATATAAAAGTTACATATATCTTCTCACAGTCTTTTTAGAGGTAACATTATTTTATCTTTTCAAATTAAACCTCAAATCCGACTTCAAATTTATATTACAGTTGACTTGTGTATCTTCTCTTTTACACTGTATGTTCCCCCTAAGGAAAATTTACAATTTTTGCTTTTTGTACTCATGCCTATTTTTTATTTTTTTTAAGGGAGTCTCTTTTAAACTGGAGTGCAGTGGCCGCTTGGGCCCACCGCCCCTCGACCTGTTCCGGCATCCTTCCGCCTCAGCCTTCCAAGTAGCCGAATTACAGGCATGCGCTACCTGCCTTTGATTTTTTGATTTTTTAGGATGAGGTCCCCTGCCCAGGCGGGTCTCGAACCCGCGGGCTCAGGCAATCCACTCACCTCAGCCTCCAAAGGCGGGGATTACAGCTGAGCCACCGAGGCTCATCCCTTTTTTTTTAAAAACTAAGAGAATAAAACTGCCGGGTTCGGTGGCTCAGCCTGTAATCCTGCGCCTTTGGGAGGCTGAGGTGATTGGATTGCCTGAGCCCGTGGGTTCGAGACCCGCCTGGGCAGCGAGACCTCATCTCCACAATAAATCAAAAAATCAGCCGGGCGTGGTAGCGCGCGCCTGTAATTCCGGCTACTCGGAAGGCTGAGGCGGAAGGATCGCCAGAGCCTAGCAGGTCGAAGCTGTGGTGGCCGGGAGTGACCACTGCACTCCAGTCTGGGTGACAGAGTGAGACTCCAACTCAAAAAAAAAAATAAACTAAGAATAAAACTAATCTAGTATATATTCACCAAGATACTGACCATTTCTATTACTTTTTTTTCATTGCTAAAATCCCTATCTGGCATTTTTTCTTGGCAAGAGCAACTCTGCTGGCAACCAGTTCTCTTAGGTTTCCCTCACTGGAAAATGCTTAATTAAATGCCAATGCTCAAGGATATTTTTACTGCATTTACAATGCATAGATCGAAGTATTCCAACACAAGTATAGTTCTGTGTAGCTTAATCACAAGGATACCTTCTGAGAAATGCATTGTTAGGTGATTTCATCATTGTACAACATCATAGAGTGTACTTGCACAAACCTGGATATCAGAGCCTACTGCATAACCAGGTTATGTGGTTCTGCCTATTGGTCTAGGCTACAAACTTGGACAGAATGTTACTGTCCTGAGGCAATGGTAACACAATACTAAGTATTTATGCATCTAAACATACTTGAGCATAAAAAGATGTAATAAAAATATGTTACAAAAGATTTAAAAAGATATACTAGTATAGAATGCTTACTAGGAATGAAGCTTCCAGGACTGGAAGTTGCTCTGGATGAGTCTATGAGTGAGTCAAGAATGAAAATGAAGGCCTAGGATATTATTGTACATCACTGGACACTTATAAATACTGCACACCAAGGCTACACTAAATTTACAAAAAATACTTTTCTTTCTTCAGTTATAAGTAAACTTTAGCTTACTGCTAGTTTTTACTTTATTGTTTTTTAACTCTCCAAATAGGACTAAGCTTAACCATACATTACACAGCTGCAGAAAAGCATTTTCTTTTGTTATATCCCTAATCTATAAGCTTTTCTCTATTTTTAATTATTTTTTTTACTTTTTAAACTTTTCATTCAAAATTAAGACACAAACACACACACTATCCTCGGCCTAAACAGGGTCAGGTTCACCAACATCACTATCTTCTTCTATGTCTTGTCCCACTGAGCGTTCTTCAGTGCCAGTTAACACACATGGAGCTGTCGTCTTCTGTGATATGAGTGCTTTTTCTGGAATACCTCATGAAGAAGCTGCTAAGGCAGTTTTACAGGAAATTTGTTGTACGTCAGTAGGAGGAGTCTATTCCAAAATGGTTCCAAACACTATTGTACAGTAAATACATAAACCATTTACATATTCATTTACAATCACCATCAAGTATTATGTAGTGCATATAATTATATATACTATACTTTTAAGTAGCTGGCAGTATTGTACATTTCTTCCCACTGGCATCATTACAAATATGGGAGTAATAGTGTGCTACGACTTCACAACATCTACGATGTCACTAAGCAATAGAAATGTTTCTGTTTCAATATAATCTTATAGGACCACTGTTGTGTATACAGTTTGATGTTACCAAAACATCATTATGAAGAACATGTGTGTACTTTAAATATATGCCACTGCTATCTGTCATTGTGGTTTCTGATAAGAAAACTGCAGTTATTCAAATCTTCGTTTGTCTACATACACTTGTTGAAAAGTGGAACAAATATTTTTTTCTCCACCTTAACATTCAGCATTTTTTAAAAATATGTGTTGATATAGATTTGTGTTTATCCAATTTGAAGTTTGCTTCTTTAATCTCTAAATTGACATCTTTGCCTATATTTGAACTACTATGTCCTCAAGTTACTTTTCCTGCACAAATATCTTTTCTTTTCTGGATTCAAATGAAATTCATTTATGCTTTTCCTCTAGTTCCTTAAAGTATTGTTGATTTTTAAAATAACATATGGCTGTTTTTCTCAGTTTGGGCAATATTTATGAATCTCCCCTCAATTTAAACAATGCTTTGTAGTGCCCTTTTTATAGTAAATCTGTTACAATTTACTAAACATTGCATTTTTTAAATTTTCAATTGTTTCTTTTTTTTAATCAATATTTTTTATTATGATATTGTGGGGTATAGTTAAGGGTTAGGTATACAAATATGCTTCATTCTGGCACCTTGTTGATAAGAGGTGTCTCCCCATTCCCAGACAGATATTTACTACCGTTAATCCCATCTTCCTTCTCCTCTCCCCCATAGTTTCTGACCAATGTCAGTCATTTTCTTGTAGTATTACATTGGATGTTCAAGGTCCACTATATGAGTGAGAACATGTGATACTCAGATCTTTTTTTCTGTGAGAGATCACTCAGTATTATAGACTCTAGTTCCATCCAGGTTGCTGTGAAATTCATGATTTTGCTCTTTTTTATGGCTGTGTAGTATTCCATCGTGTATATATACCACATTTTTTAAATCCAGTCCTCTTTTGATGGACAGCATGGTTGCTTCCAGGTTCTTGCTATTGTGAACAATACTGTGATAAACATACGTGTGCAGGTATCTTTTTTATAGAGTGATTTGAGTTCTTCAGGGTATATTCCCAGTAGGGGGATTGTGGGGTCATATGGGAGGTCAATATTTAGAGCTTTTAGGAATTGCCATACTGTTTTCCACAGAGGATGCACTAGTTTGCACGCCCACCCACAGTGTAGAAGTGTTCCCTTTTCGCCACACCCTCTCCAGCAACTGTTAATTTTTGAGTTATTGATAATTGCCATTCTGACTGGAATTAGGTGGTATCTCAGTGTGGTTTTGATTCACATCTCCCTGATGATTAGTGAGGTTGAACATTTCTTCATGTGTCTGTTGGCTGCTCGGATGTCTCCCTTTGAGAATTGTCTGTTCATATCTTTTGCCCATTTTATAGTGGGGTTGTTTGTTTTTTTCTTTTCAGCATGTTTGAATTCCTTGTAGATCCTAGATGTTAAGCCTTTGTCAGACCTGGAGTTTACAAATACTTTTTCCCAGTCTGTAGGCTGTCTCCCTGCTCTCTTGATGGTTTCTTTGGTTTTGCAGAAGCTTGTCAGTTTAATGAGGTCCCATTTGTCTATCTTATCCCTTATGGCCTGTGGGCTTTGGGTTTTGTTCAGGAAGTGGATGCCAGTTCCAATTTCCATGAGGGTATGTCCTTCATTTTCTAAGGTTCTTAAGGTTTGAGGTTTTACATTTAGGTCTCTGATCCATTTGGAATTAATTTTTGTTTATGGGGATAGATAGGGGTCCTGTTTCAATCTTCTGCATGTGGTCAGCCAGTTTTCCCAGCACCATTTACTGAATTGGTTCTCCTCTCCCCAGTGGTAGGTGGTGGAGGATTTGTCGAAGATGAGTTGGTTGAGAAATTGAGTTTTTGTTTCTGGAATATCAATTCTATTCCATTGGTCTATATACCTGTTCCTCCAATTGTTTCTTATGTCTCCATTTTTCTACTGCTATACATATAATATGGATGGTAAGTATGGACAATCTTATTTTGTTCCTAGTCTCAACGAAAGCATTTGGTCTTTCACAAATAAATATAATATTAACTGCTGGTTTTATGAAGGTTTTGTATATAGAGATAGTTCTATATTCCTATTTAACTTAGAGATTTTATGATGAATGGATGTTGAATTACATTCAGTGATTTTTCTGCACCTATTGTTGGTATTATTTTTTTCTTATCCTGTTAAAATGGGGAGCTGCATTGCATATTTTAAAATATTGATCCAGATTTCTTATCAGAAATAAATTCCTCTTAATTTTAGTGTATAATTTTTTTTATATATTGCTGGAGAGAATGTACTACATTTATTGAATATTCTCATCTAAATTCACAAAAATACTGTATACTTTTCTTTCTTTTTCCTTTCTCCTCATTCATTCCTTCTTTCCTAAAAAAAATGCTGTTTCCATGTTTTTTATTCCAATTTCTAAAAATTAGATGGGATGTCTCCATTCTAATTTTTTTGGAAAGCTTTGTGTAAAATTGATGTCAGTTGTTCTTGAAATGTTTAGTAAAAGTCTTTCATTAAGCAGTGGACCAGGGGATTTATGTTCCAGAAATTTTAAAATTAGAAATTCAATTTCTTGAATGGTTATAGGGCTCTCCTGGTACATGACTACTAATTTTCTTGGCTTTGATGTCACTTTATCTGATATTAAAATAACCACTCTTGCTTTTTAAGTTTTTAGAAAATGTTATAATATTTCTTAATCCATTCTTTTACTGTTAACTTACCTAAGCCATGTTTTAAGTGGTTTTCTTATAAACATTGTGTAATTGACTAGCATTTTGTTTTGATTTATAAACTCTAGTTTATAAACTCTGAGTTTTTAAAACTATGTTTAACTGTCTTTTTTGGTGCATTGATGTTATTTATATGTAAAGTAACTACTGGCATGTCGATGGTTAGATTTGTCACTTTATTACATATTTGGGGGAGGACACACCTTCTGTTGCTGCGGTTGTTGCTGTTTCTCTGTTTCCCTTTCTGTTATTCTTTATTCATTTATATTTTGATGGACATTTACTTAGTTTCTACAGCTTATCGATTGTCATTTATATTATCGGATAAGGTTTCAATATTATTCATATATTTGTGGACATACAGTTTTTTCAACACCATTTGAAAAAAGGCTGTGTTTCTTTACTGTATTCTTAACATCTTTATGATGATCAGTTGACCATACTTGCATAGATTAATTTCTAATTGATATATTTGCATGTATCTATGCTCATGCCATTTTATTTACTGTAACTTTGTAATATATTTTGAAAACAGGAAGTATGATGTCTCCAGCTTGGTTCTTTTTTCTCAAGATTGTTTTGGCATTCATGTTTGGCATCATGTTCTTTATGTAGATTTATCTTATTTATTTCTGTAAAAAAAAATGCCTCCTGGCTTTGCTAGAGATTATGTTATACAAATAGATTGCTTTGGGTAGTATGGACATTTTAACAGTATTAAGTCTTCCAATACATCAACAAGATATCCTTCTATTTGTTTGTGTCTTCAATATTTTGTAGTTTTCTTTTTTATTTATATTTGAAATTTTTTATTTTTTAATATATATTTTTTATTTTAAAATTGTGTGGTACAGTTAAGGGTTAGGTATACAAATATTTATTGTGAAGTACGCTTGTTAATGAGGTGTGCCCCCCCTTTCCCCAGACAGGTATTGACTACCCTTAATCCCACCTCCCTTGCTTCCCCTTCCTGTCCCCCCCATAGTTTCCCATCACTGCCAATTCTTTTCTTATAGTATTATGGTAGTTGTTCAAGGTCCACTTATGAGTGAGAACATGTGATGTTCAGAACTTTGTTTCTGTGAGAGATTACTCAGTATTGTCTTTGACTTCCTTACTTGAATTTATTTTTGAGTATTTTATTCTTGTTAGTCTTATTGAAATTGGGATTGTTACTGTAATGTCATTTTCAAATTGTGTTTTGCATGGAGAAACTCATCAGATTTTTGTATGTTTCAAAATTATTTTGTAATTTTCCTGAATTCATTTATCATTCTCACCAATTTAGGGATGGAGCCTGTTAGATTTTATATATGCATATATGTGACCATGCCATCTCCAAACAGAAACAATCTTGTTTCTTTTTTTCTGATTCGCATCTAATTTATATTTTTTTCTTCTCTAATTGCTTAGGTTAGGATTTTCAGCACTATGATGAATATAATTTGGAGAGCAGGCTTGGTTGTCTTTTCCTAATCTTAATGCAAACATTTTTAGCTTTTCACATTAATTATGATGTCAGATGTAGACTTTTTTTAATAGAGTTTTTATTGCTCTGAGTTACCTTTTTTTATTCTGAGTATTTGAAAATTATCATCAAAGTGTGTGAAATGTTTCTTCTTCTTCTATTGAGATCAGCATGTCACTTTAAATAGGTTCATATAGTGAATCACACAACTGATTTGCAAAGTTGAAATATGTTTGCATATAAGAAGTAAATTCCAATTGATCATGAAGCAGGAAGCTTTTAATGTGCTACTGGATTCATTTGCTGACATTTTGTTGAGAATTTTTATTTCTAAATTCTAGCATAGTGGTCTGTAATTTTGTTACCTTTGTCTGGGCTTGGTATCTGGGTCCTGCTAGTCTCATAGCATGCATTTGGAAGTATTCTCATTTCTTTAATTTTTTGAAAGAGTTTGATAACATTAGCATTTATTCCTTAAATGTTTGGTACAATACTACAGTGAAGCCATTTAGGCCTTGACTTTTCTTTGCTGGAAAATCCTTGGCTTTTCATTGCTGGGAGTCTTATGATCTCTGATTCATTCTCCATACTAGCATAGATTTGTCTCATAATTTAGTCCTTTTAGGTTGTATGTTTTTTACATTTTATCAATTTCTCCTAGATTGTCCAGAGTTTGGTGTTATAATTATTCATACTGAATATATATATATATACATTTTTTTTTTTAGTTGGAGTCTCACTCTGTTGCCCAGACTGGAGTGCAGTGGCCACTCCCAGCCACCGCAGTCTTGACCTGCTGGGCTCCCGCGATCCTTCCGCCTCAGCCTTCCAAGTAGCCGGAACTACAGGCCTGCACTACCACACCCGGCTGATTTTTTTGATTTATTGTAGAGATGAGGTCTCGCTGCCCAGGCGGGTCTGCTCACCTCAGCCTCCCAAAGGTGTGGGATTACAGGCTGAGTCACCGAGCCTGGCTGACCTCCAATATTTTTTAAATTTCTGTTACATTTATGATCATTTCTTCCACTGAATTTTTAACTCTATTTGTTTTTGCCTTCACTCCTTTATTTTATTAGTTTTTTCAACTAAGTGTGTGCTTTTTTTTATTATCTGTTCAGTAAACCAGTTCTTTGTTTCTGTGGATTTTTTATTGTCCCTGCATTACTTAGTTTGTCTCTGCTCCAAACTTTGCAAAAATAGCCTTAAAGATTTCTCACAAAAGGAATTTGCTCGTGAGTTGTTCCTGAATAAATGTGTTTGTGGAAAGAATAGAGATCCAGGGCTCCTACTCTGCATGTTGCTGACTTGACTTTCCATCAATTGAATATTGACAATTAGAAAAACTCTTCAATCTTGAGATAATTCTCACTTGGTCACGGTGTGCTACTCCCTATAAATACTGTAAGATTTGATTTTTTAACAGTTTAATAAAGTTGGCATCCATATTAATAAAGGAGATTGTTCTGCAGTTTTTTCCCTTACTATATATTTTTTACGATTTGGGATTAGATTATCATTAATCCCAAAGTACTAGTTAAAATGTATTCCTTTCATTTCAATTTTCTGGAGTTTTTTTTTTTTTTTTTTTTTTTGAGTTGGAGTCTCACTCTGTCACCCAGACTGGAGTGCAGTGGCTGCTCCCAGCCACTGCAGCCTCAACCTGCTGGGCTCCGCGATCCTTCCGCCTCAGCCTTCCAAGTAGCTGGAACTACAGGCACGCGCAACCACGCCCGGCTGATTTTTTGATTTATTGTAGAGATGAGGTCTTGCTGCCAAGGCAGGTCTCGAACCCGCGGGCTCAGGTAATCCACTCACCTCAGCCTCCCAAAGGCGCGGGATTACAGGCTGAGCCACCGAGCCCAGCTTCTGGAGATTTTATATTGAATTTATATTGCTTTTTCTTTAAATGTTCAGTAATAGAGTTCATAGACACTTGAAATTTTATTTATCAAGTTTTTAACTTAAATTTTAATATATCAATTTCTGTCAAAATAATGTTATGTAAACTTTCTGAAATTTTATAGTTTTTATATTTCAATAAATTTCTCAACCTCATGTAAACTTTTCAATTTATTGCTATAAAGTTGTTCATAATACTACATTGATATATTTTTAACCCGTAGAATCTGTTGTGTCATAACCACTTTCACTTTTGATATAGGTGATATGTATGTATGTGTGTGCGTTTATTTGCTTCCAATTGTCTGGCTAGTTGTTTCCTTTCTGTACTTGAAAATTATAAACCAAGTTGGCATTTATTTAGATGCATTATTTAGAATATGTGTTTACGTATATTTGGAGATTTCCCAGTGGTCTTTCTTCTGTTGATTTCAATTCAATTATATCATACTCTGTATTATTCAAATCTTCTTATTTTTTTTTTTTTTTTTTTGAGTTGGAGTCTCACTCTGTCACCCAGACTGGAGTGCAGTGGCCGCTCCCGGCCACCGCAGTCTTGACCTGCTGGGCTCTGGCGATCTTTCCACCTCAGCCTTCCAAGTAGCTGGAATTACAGGCATGCGCTACCACACCCGGCTGATTTTTTTATTTATTGTAGAGATGAGGTCTTGTTGCCCAGGCGGGTCTCGAACACACGGGCTCAGGCAATCCACTCACCTCAGCCTCTCAAAGGCACGGGATTACAGGCTGAGCCACTGAGCCCGGCTCAAATCTTCTTACTTTTAAATAAGAAATCAAATTTCTCATGACCACTTTAAATTTTAGATTAATGAGACCAATGTTTCATGGTTTACAATATAATATTCATTAATCCATGGTTTGTAAATTCATATGGAGTGTTGTAGTAAATTTAATTAAATCATGTTGGTTGATAAAGTTCAAATTATTTCTATCTGATTTTCTATTATTTGATTCATTATTGAAGTATTGAAATCTTTCTGAAATTATAAATTTTCTACATTTCCTAGCAATACAGCTATGTTTTGTCTTATATCTTTTGAGCTCTGCTCTGTGCATAAACACTCATATTGTGTACGCTCAATAAATTAACACTTTGATGAAAGGAAAATTACCTTTACTCCTGTTATTATTCTTTGCCCTAAAATATATTCTGATATATATAAAGCCATTTCAGCTTTCTTTTGTTTACAGTTAACATTTTATAACTTTTATTTTTTTCCTTTATTCATCTGTATGTTTTTAATGAAAATAAAATGCTAGTAGGCTCATAACTTTGGGTTTCACTTATTCATCAAATCTTTTTTTTTTTTTTTTTTGCATTGGAGTCTCACTCTGTCGCCCACACAGTAGTGCAGTGGCTGCTCCTGGCCACTGCAGCCTCGACCTTCTGGGCTCCAGGGATCCTTGCGCCTCAGCCTTCCAAGTAGTTGGTACTACAGGCATGCGCTACCACACCTGGCTACCTTTTTTGATTTATTGTAGAGATGAGGTTTCTCCTGTTGCCCAGGCAGGTCTTGAACCCACAGGCTCAGGCAGTTTACTCACCTCGGCCTCCCAAAGCATGGGATTACAGGCTGAGCCACCAAGCCCAACCCATCAAATCTTTTTTATCTGCCTTTTATTTGAGGTGTTTATGTCATTTATATTTAATGCCATTATTAATAATGTTGGGTTTAGTCTAGCAATTGTTATGGATGCCATATTGTTCTATATGTATGTGTTCACATTTTTTTCTAATTCTGCATTGTTTTTAGGATATTTTGAGGTACTTTAATGATTCTATATGCATACATCTCAAGTTGTGCAATGGGGCCTTTTTGTATATCCTTTTGCTGCATCATGGTGGAGAAATTCCTTCAGAAATATGCTGAAATAGTCATAGCATTCACCTCATTTTTTTACAGCTCCCATAAATTACAGCCCTCCATTGCCTGATTTACAATGCCTTGAAAACCATTGATTCATATTATTTCAACCATTTCTTTGATGTTTCAGAAAGTAGGGTATATCTTGTTAGAAGGTAAGTGTATCTCCGTTACTCATTCTTAATAAGCAAAAATACAGAACCTACTTAGAAAAAAAACTTAGAAAGAACTACTTAAATCTAAGTAGCTTTACCTACTTAGCAAGATTAACTTTAGCAAGTAGAGAATTACAAGTAAAGCATCTCAAAAGTTATATTTTTAACTCAAAAAAGCCCCATGTCTATTTCTAAATACCCTCAGTTTGTATTAGCAAGTATTCAGGAATCTAAAAATCTCAAAGTTTGTCTCAAAACGTTGGGTTTTAAAACCTCACAGAGTTTACGTATGTCTTAATGGGGTTCACCCTTTCCACTTTCAAACTCAACTACCTCCTCCTTTGCTTCTTATGATACGAAGCTAAAGGGACATGCACAATCACTTAAACAAAAATAAACTGAAATTTGAAAACAATCTGGTGTACATGGGGCTACTTGTTGTCTTATTATGACTCTTTATAGTAAGCCTGTTGCCTTATTCTTAAAGAGACGGAGTACCTTTCTTGTACCAGTGTCTTTTCATGGAAAGAGTTTCTCATTTATGTTGAGATCCCTGAGAGGAGTCATCCATGGAGTGGTGCACCTGAAGCCCTTGGCAGGTGCCAGGGTGACCCAGTGGCTGCTCTTCATCTTTAAATCACAGCCAGTTGTGTTGACCAGGGCTCTCCAAATACAAGCATGTCATCAACAACACTGCCTACTCTAAAGTCACAAGGAACAATCTGGCTGGGTGGTTCCATGGTGTTTTCACTCAAAAGGAGACTACAGGGCTTCCTAAAAATTCACAATGCTACATTGCACCACCCATGATTAATAATGGAAACTCAGGTGGTCTGTGTGAATGGGGGACTAATCCTAAATACAAATGGAGACTGACCAATGGCAGCCTAGGAAGAGGAGAGGTATCTACAACACTGGAGTCAAAAGTTGGTCTAGAGAACAATGCTGCAGAGCTGCTGCTCCTAGAGTAGTGATCACTGGAAGAACCATGATAAAAAGTCTCCAGCTTGTAATCCCAGCACTTTGGGAGGTCGAGGCAAGTGGACTGCTGGAGCCTGTGGATTTGACAGCAGTCTGGGAAACTTGGCCAGACCAGATCTCAACAATAAATAAAAAATTAGCCAGGTGTGGTAACGTACTTCTGTAGTTCTGGCTACTTGGAAGGCTGAAGTGGAAGAATCACCTGAACCTAGCATGTCGCTACTGGGGTGACAACTGCACTCCAGCTTGAGTGACAGAATGAGACTCCAACTCAAAAAAAAAAAATAAAATAAAATCTAGCTAAACAGGACACTGGGGAAAGAGTGTTCCTGCTCTTGGCCATTGGGTGTCCTAATTTGGGCTAACAAGTATTTTTCCAGCCAAAGGGATGATTACAAGTTGGAGTGGTGCTGGATAAATAAATATAGCTGAGCAGATAAAGACTGACAACTTTTCAAAGTCCACTGAACTGTTCATAAATTTGGACTGGGAAAAAAGGGGAGTTCACTAACCCCAAATCTAGGGTGTATCTGAAAGTCAAAGCCTTAGAAAACAAGTTTGTCAGTGTTAATGACCCCAAGGTCTAAAGTGGTCTGTGAGGTCAAGTGAGCAGATGTGTCTTTTGAGATGCTTGAATGATCCTATGAAATTGATAGACTTGCCAGGGGTAACAGGCGTCATGGTGGAAAGGACTGGATGAGGCGTGAGGAAGGAAGAAGGAGGATGGGAATCTACACACAATGTTGTCTTGGACGTCCTTCTGCCAGAGTGAGACTTGAAGGAGAAGGGTATAGGGCTAGGAGGCAAAGGGACAAGCAGGATAGGAGAGCCAGCAGCCATTTGACAAAGGTGATAGGAGGAGCTGAGACCTGCAAAGTGCAAGTTACCAGAGATAGGGAGTTTGTGCTCTTCCCAGCAGGTGAGAAAAAAAGAGAGAGAGAGATTGGGTGTTTCGGCAGGTTGCCATGATTTCTCTTCTACCCTCTAGAGCCTCTATCATATCCTCTAAGATGTTACTCTTTCTTTTTACACCCAATGTTCTTCCCCAAGGAGCCTAGATCCTTCTGAATCACACTGCAGGGACATTTGGTTTGTGGGAACAGCTCACCTCTTCCCACAACAGTTGCAGTGGAGGTGACAGCAGCAGGGGCAGTGGCAGGAACTTGCCCTTGGAGGGCCTGTGACTGGCAGCTCTGGGTGGGAATGACCTCATGGTGTAATATCTGAGTCCTGTTGCCCTGTTTCTCCTTCTCAGGCATCAGAATTATCAAGCCTGGAGAGCTGGACACTCCAACAGTTCCTTGGGGAACTTCTCCAGCTGCAAGGAGAAGCCTTGGGCTGAGTCCAAGAGCATGGTTGCATCTGTCCCATGAGGTAGGACTTCCCCAGCAGAGCTGTGTGCACTGGGATCAGGATTTTCTTCCCAGAAGAGCACATCTGACACACTTGGGCCTTCTCACTCGGGGTCTTTTTCGAGTATGAGCAAAGGAGGTTTCCCTCCAGAGGCCCATGGCTGTGTCCTATGGAAGAGAATGATCCCTTGGGCTGTAGGAGCTTGGATGTCAATGACACTTCTTTGTAAGGGTGGACACTTTTCGTGACCTCCTGCTCTGTGTCACAACCATATTCTCCCCTTTCAGCATCTTTGGGCTCCTCTTGGGCCCTCCCCTTGAAGTCCTGTGGGAGCCTGTATGGTCTCATTTCCATAGGACTGACCACCTGCTCGGGTGGGGAAGGCAGGAGGGGACACTTGCGGCTGAGAGGAGCGATCCTTGCGGAGGTCCAGTGTCCACACTTCAGCGAGTTCCCTGCCGACAGAGCCGGTTTCTCCTCGGGGCTTAACCCCGGGATTCACATGACAGGGTCCCCTGCGGGAGAGGCCACCGCTCCTTCGGGCGATGTAGAGTCTAGGGGGCGGAGTCATGGGACCCAGACGAGGGTTCAGCAGCCTGCGGGCAGGAACAGGGAAAAGGGTTCGCTCAGGAGCCATGGGGTGGCCTGGCCAGGAGGAGGAGCCTGGCGGAAGGCGGGGACGGGTGGGATCCGGCGCCGCCACCGTCGCCGGCAGGGCCAGAAAACCAATTTAGCGAGTAACCGAGTAAGTTGCCCATGGCGAGCGGGTTGTGCGGCCTGGATCGCCAGAAAGGAGTCAGCCGCGGAGACGAGTCCCTGAGCCACCAACCCCTCTCTCGGCCAAGCTCACACTGGCCGGTCCCGCGCCTGTGACGTCTCAATGGGGCTCGTGACACGGACGGGTCAGGAGGGCGCGTGGTCCCAGCTGAGCACCAAGACGAGGCGACAACGAGCACCGCGAGGACCCGCCAACCGCCGGGCACCTGTTCCTTCCAGCACCGCGGGATTTCCTGCTGCCGCTTGCTGGCGATTGGCTCCAGGCGGGTCTCTCTTTGGGGTGGGGGGGAAATGGGGGGAGGACGGAGAGGGCGGCGCGGCTTGGGCACTCAGTGGCTGAGTGTCGCTGGCCCTGTCCTCGGGTCACATGGGCAAAGCCACCTCAGGGCTCAACCGAGGAGCAACCCAGGTCTTCCAGGCTCCCGCAGGACCTCTGCCGTCTCCTCGGCCGCCATGGTCGCCAGGGACAGGAGCCAGCCAGGATGGTTACGCCGTTTTCAGGCCTAATTGGATATTGCACCCTGTGAATCTCTTCCCGATAGACGAGCTCTTTTCATTTCTTTTTACAAATTAGATAAAATCACTTCAGCTTTACACGTTCCCCAGTTGATCCGTGTGATGGTGGCCGGCCAGTCTTTGAACCCTGACTGTGTAACTGAAGAGCGCGCGTGCTTGGGCCTTATCGAGTACCCGTCAAGTGTTTTTTTTTTTTTGTTTGTTTCCTGTAGTCCTTCCTGTAATTATCACCGTGGCATATCTGTAATGAGCTCCTCGGCCGAAGACAAGTTCTTTAACGACTGAATTGCCCATGGCTGACACTGGGCTCCGGACTCCTCAAATACAGAGCAGGAAACTCTGATTGTCACTGAAGCATCACACATTTCTCTTCTAACTTTTCAACCCACGTGTTTGTGTGTGTTTTGGTGTACTTGAAGGATGTAAATATATAACATCATATACTAGATCAATTTGGGTCTATCCTGAAAGAAATTCACCAATAGATTCTCTGATGAAGGTAAGAAGCCAGTTTCTTGGCCTTCCTAGAATAAGTCCAAAAGCAAATACATCATTTCTTTGCAAGTGAATAGTGGAGCAATGTATTGGATGAAAGTATGATCAACAAAAGTGGTCACTGTGAGTCTGCCAGCTAGGTCCACTCTTCCCTTCACATTGTTGTCAAGGAAACAGAACTCTGGATGTTCTTATGCCCAAGAGAGAAAACATGGACTCTTGGGTGTTAAGGCCAGGAAAACATGGATCATTTTCCTAGGAGTTGGAAGTTTCAACATGACAAAAGAGATTTGGAAAATACTATAAACAACTTCATCTATTTTAAAACTTGTTTCTTGGGTTATTTATTGGCTTCTTTTTTTTTCTTGGGCTGAGGTTATGTACCAAATGGCATGTAGAACCAAGAGCCTGAAACTAAGGGTCAGAGATCAGTAAAAATATTTCTCTATGTTTTGCTTTTACAAAATCTATTTTAAAATCACATTGACATAATTAACATAGTACACATTTGGTTTTAGCCATCTGCTCATAATATTTCTTTAATGGTAAGTCAGAGAAAATATGGACTTCCATCCCCAAGAAGGCTGAAGTTGTTAAGACACAAAACAGTTTGGCTCAGACCCAAATTCTGTTTACAAAGAGGAGAAGTACTCTAAATCTTTTCTAACCTTTCCAGGAGCAGAAATGGTTTAAAATCATGACATTTAAGTATAGTTCTTTGATATCTTTTTAGGAGATTTCAGTAAGGAATAAACTCTTGATTATGTTTGATTGATAAAATAACAAGCTAAAACATACATTGGACCCAGATTGTTTATAGAAACTCCGAAAACACATGATCACATGTCAAACTTTATAAAACAATAAATTACAGATGTGTTATTCCTTGAACAATAAACCATTAAGGATCTGAAGATTATCCCAAGTTGTAGATTTGAAGATTAAATTCAGTAAGTTGCATGAAAATATTTCAGTTCTATAAAAAGTCTTTGTGCTATTTTCTGTTATTATTTTCTTGTAGCTATATACTATTTTATTATATTGTTCACTTTTCACAGTGTCTTTTTTTCACTGTTTTGGAATCCAGACTATTATTCAACAGCTCAATGGAATGGTCTTTTTTGTGAAGTTTGCGAATGAAGCCATAGATACTTCTCAACATCTATCACTTTATAATATATTCAGTAGCTAAGTTACTTATGTATTCCTCCCTTGACTTTGTTGAAAATCTACTATCAGTCAGATGCTTTACTTCAGTTTTTGGCAACAATACCAGATTTCTTAGATTTTTGGCTTTGTGGTGCATATCTAGTGAAGGACGATGACGCCAGTGACACTCAGTACCCTTTGAGGCCAAGAGATTTATTAGAGCAGCGGCTACAGGGAGAGGGAGGTGGTCTGTAACCGCCTGGTGGGAAAAGGGAGTGAGAAAGCAAGGGCGAGAGAGAGGTCTGTATTTATCAGTTTTGGGAGGGGGCGGCCTGTGCTCTCTGAGCCTGGCCGTACCAGCCAGAGCCATCTTAGGGTCTTTATTGGAGGGAGCTATGAGGTAGTATTCCTACAGGGAGATAATGTTTGTACATGAGTTTAAGTTTCGCGTGAGCGGGAGAGGCAGGAATTTACGGCCTTTGTTGTCTTTGTTAGGTTCCCTAGTGTTGGTGCCATCTCGGGAGGCATCCTTCTGGCTGTTCCCTGTGTCTTTCATCTAGTGTCTGTAGCTACCTCTCTTCGTCCTCATACTTTTTTTCTCTTCCTTCTCCTTTGTTTCCTCTTCCCTGTGTTTCCTTTTCCCTTTACTTCTTAAATACCCTTTCAACATGGTAAGGATCATTCTTGCCTCACAAAATGAACTCGCAGGTCACACAAAATGATCTGTGGGCCTATCGTTGGCAATCCCTCATTTAAAAGCTTGAGGAAATCAGTTCTTTGAATCAATGACTCTTCCCAATCTTGTCCTCACTCTCCAGCAGTTTCTAATCACCATGGCATCCAGAGAGCTTCTGCCAAAACATAAAGTCATATCATATAAACCTTCCTATAGTTTTTGATTTTTAAAAAACAATGCCTCAAAATGCCTTTAAAGCCCTGAGAATCTCAGCCCTCCATTTGCTTTCTGATTTTATTTTCTTCTACTATCCACAGTAAGTGGTCCTTTTTCCCCAACACACTAATGTACTTTTGTTCCCTGATAATGGATGTTCTTGCCTCATGGCCTTCCCATCTGGCAGTTCCCTCTACCTTTCTCCAGAAATGCACATTGTTGTTTTTGAGAACCTTTTCATATTCCTTCTTAAATTTCACCTTAACTATGATTGCAAAGTTCAACTTCCCCCCACTGGCAAACACTCTTCGTCTCCCTTCCTTGCATTCCATTTCTCGGTAGTACTTACCCACATGGTATTTATTTTGCCCATTCACTTAATTCATATTTATATGTTTATAATTGTATATATATTTGCTAATTTTTTTCACCAACATTCACTACTAGAAGATGAGGATAATTTCTTTATTGTTCACTGCCATATTCCCTAAGCTTAGCTGTAAATCATATAGAAGAACAGAACCTGGCATTTGTAGAAAATCAAGTCTTATTGAATGTAGAGGGAAAAAAAGCTATGATTCTGAAATGCACACCCACAATTTACTGTTGATGTACCTGGGTAAGTTATCTATATCCTCTAAACCTGAGTTTCCTCTCTTGTATAATAGGCTTATTATAGTTCTCATCTCAAAAACTCAGAAGAGTCACATGAAATTAAGGTCATATGCAACATGTAGCTGTTATTCAGCATACACTAAGCAGGAATCTAATTTTAGAGATGTGTAGACAGATACAGTAAACATGATAACATTCAGAACCAGAAGTGAGTTTAGTCCTTTCATAAAGAGAATACAAAACCTTGAACACCCAGGGACATAGGACATATGAATGACAAAAATATAAGTTTAAAGAAGTTGTACTTATTTTATTTATTTGCCTGCATGAGTCCAAGATGGTGACATTATCAAGACAGTGGCGTTATATCAGAGATGAGCAGTACCTACTGTGTTTCAAACACAAAATACTCCAGGTGGTGGAGATTTCAGAATTCTCAGGATTTCAAAAAGGGCAGAAACAACAATACCCGGTAGATGAATGGGGAGGAAATGGAAAATAAATAGAGCCAGGCACTGTAGCTCATACCTATAATTCAGCACTTTGGGAGGCTGACATAGGTGGATTTCTGGAGGCAAACAGTTCAAGACCAGGATAATCAACAAAGTGAGACCCAACTCTACAAAACAAAGAAAAATTAACCAGGCAATATTGTGGGTGTCTATAGCCCCAGTACTTGAGAAACTGAGCCAGGAGGATCACTTGAGTCCCGAGTTTCAGGCTGTAGTGAACCATGATTATGCCACTTGCACTCCAGCCTGTGCAATAAAGTGAAACCTTGTTTCAAAAAATAAGAAACAGGCAAAAAGACTTCATGTATATATATACATGAATAGCATAATACATTACTGACATTGAAAAACATATAATCGGAATAGGGTCAATTTTTAAGGAAGACTAATTTAAAGATAAGCTGAGGCAAGATAATCAGTGCCATGGGAATTAAACAAAGATTTGCAAAAGAAAAATAAGTTTATTATCCACCTTACACAACACATGGGGTCAAGGCCCACAGAGAAGCATGGCATATACTTTAAGTAGAGAGGGATTTACATGTTTTTATAAGGAGGCAGGGCTAGTTAAAATCTCCAGCAACTGCATTCTTGGGTGTTGATAACACCAATCTTGCTTCCTTAACCTTTGTCAAGGCAAGTATCCTGTGATTCCATTGGTGGGCTGGTGGGCAGTCACAGGAGGCTGACTACAATTGGTGGGCTTAGCTTGGTCTTGCACTTCTGGGAAACAGATACTTAGAATGAAAGAGTAATTAGTACAAAATACACATACAAGTTACAAAACAATTATCAATAGCTATCCCTCGTTAGCTGGGTTTGTCCTTGACTAATGATTATAGGGCAGGGTGTGTGTGTAGCACAATAAGTAACTAGGAAAGCACGTGAAAAGAAGAAGAAACAACTCATTTAAGATGGTTGCTTTCCAAAAATCAACTCAAATGGATCAAAGACCTAAATGCAAAACCACAAACTATAGGAATCTTAGAAAACACAAGAGACACCCTTATGGATGTTAGAAAAGACACCCATTCCTGATCAGAATCCCAGATGCCCATGCCATAAGAGATAAAATAGACAAGTGGGAACTCGTCAAATTGAAAAGATTCTGCAAAGCAAAAGAAACCATAGAGTGGGGATAAGGCCACAGAATGGAAAAAAATATTTGCCAACTGTATATCTTTAAAGGCCTAACATCCAGGAACTACAAGGAACTCAAATGTGCCAAAAGGAAAAAAAAAAACACCCCATTAAAAAATGGACAAAAGACATGAACAAAAACTTTCCAAAGAAGATATATGAGCAGCCAATGCTCACATGACAAAATGCTCAGTCTCACTAATGATCAGAGAAATGCAAATCAAAATTGAGATACCACAAACTCCTGTAAGAAATACCATCATTAATAAAACAAAAGACAACAGATTCTGGCAGAGAAAAGGTAATGCTTTCATACTGTTGATGGGAATGTAAACAACTACAACCTTGGTGGAAAGCAGTGTGGTGATTCCTAAAAGATCTAAAAATAGACCTTCCATACAACCCAGCAATCTCCATTCTGAGAATATACTCAGAGGAACTAAAATCATTCTATAAGGAAGATATCTGCACACACGTTTATTGCAGTATTATTCATAGAGTAAAACATGTTTATTGCAGCATTTTTCAATAGTAAAAACATGGAAGCAATGGTACTGCCCATTGAAAGTGGGCTGGATTGAAAAAATGAGGTACATAACATGGTGGAATATTATGCAGCCATGAAGAAAGACAAAATTGTGGACTTCACAGCAACCTTGATGGATTTAGAGTCCATAATACTCAATGATCTATCACAGAAACAAAGGACTGAGTACCACATGTTGTCACTCATAAGCAGACCCTGAACAATTATAATACCATAAGAAAGAGATTGTTAGCAGCAGGACACTGACAGGGGAGGGAGCAGGAGGCACTTAACATCAATAAGGGTACCTGATCCCAAACTAGATGCAGTGGGAACCAAAGGAGGCCCAAACTGTACCTGTGTGATGACCACTTATCTACCTAATCCTTAACTGTACTCTACATATGTTTTTAAAATATGGCTGCTTTGAAATGTCTGCACTTTAGCTAAGGTGACTCCATGTTTACTTTACTAATTTTAACCTTTGTCCTTCACTATCCTAAAAGTGTCTACATAAAGTAACAGGCATTGAAAATACATAAAAACAAAAACTGGTGGAAATGAAAGGGACCTTTACAATGACCACTTGTATACATAATCCTGATGTATCCCACATCTTTAAAATAAAATTTAAAAAAGAAAATTTAAAAAAAAATTAGAAAATAAATAACTCTTTACTGAAAGTGTCTCTTCTGAGGATATTTGCCACATAAAAAAAATAAATAAATAAAATGGAACAAGACTCCCACAATATTGAGTCAAACTTTAACAGCCCTCTCTCTGTAACCAACAGAACACATTGGGCAACAATAGAGTAAGTAGATAGAACACTTGAAAACACTAAATTAAGGTAATCTAACTTAGAGAATTACATGTCCAACAACAGCAAACACAATTTTAAAGTAAACACAAAGCATTTGCCAGGATAGACCATATTCTGGACCATAAAACTAATGTAAATACATGTTAAAGTATTAAAATCACACAAAATATATTTCTTCACTACCATGTATTAAAGCAGAAATTAACAATTAAAAAGTATCTTTGTAAATTCCAATTGTGAAAGTGAACAAAATATTTCTAAATTAACCTCATGTCAAAAAGAGATCACAAGAAAAATTGGGAAAATTTGAAATTGAACAAATGGAAACATAAATTACAAACTTTGTGAGACAAGGTTCAAGTGGTTTCTTTACTTTAAAATGTATATCTAAAAGACGTAGTTGTAGTTGCAGCTTAATTAACTAGACAGGAAATGAATTTCATTAAAAGAAAAAGACTGGCAATTAGAACATCAGAAGAATATAGTGGGTCTAGACATTGACTCATCTTTTGATCTTTTCAAGGGATTTCAGCTTTTGCAACAAACAGTTATGGAAAAATTGTATATCTTATGCAAAAAGTATCTTGTCCCCTATTTTGAATCACATTTTAAAAATGAATTAAAGCTAGGCTCGGTAGCTCAGCCTGTAATCCCACACCCTTTGGGAGGCTGAAGTGAGTGGATTGTCTGAGCTCGTGGGTTCAAGACCCGCCTGGGCAACTTGGCGAGACCTCATCTCTACAATAAATCAAAAAATTAGCCAGGCATGGTAGTGCGTGCCTGTAGTTCCAGCGACTTGGAAGGCTGAGGCAGAAGGATCGCCGGAGCCCAGCAGGTCAACGCTGCGGTGGCTGGGAGTGGCCATTGCACTCGTCTGGGTGACAGAGTGAGACTCCAACTCAAGAAAAAAAATGAATTAAGGACCTAGATGTGAAACGTAACAATGTAAGCTATTATATATATATATATATATATATGAAACTCAGGTAAGGCAAAGTTTATTAGGATACAAAATAAATTTGTCTTAAAGGTACATTGGTTTTCATCAAAACTGAGGCAATTTGGTTTCTTAAAAGACACTTAAAAAAAACCACAGAAGAAGAGAAAATATTTGTAAAACATATCTGCAAAAGAACTGGACTTCACCACATGTAAACACACTCTCAATAACTGAAATAAAACTCAATAAAATGTGGGCAAATCGTTATACAGACATTTTAATGAAAAGAGATATGGTTGCAAGATAAGCACATAAATAGAATGATGTTTGACAATATTATTCGTGAGGGAGATTTAGACTATTCATGAGAAGAATGCAGTAACTTTTATGAAAAATTAGACATGAAAAACGTAACAGAAAAACTCTAATCAACAAATATAGAACCTACAAGCAAAACTTCTAGTACAATATACAAAACATTGAGTCCAGAAATATGTTTTAAAAAATAATACTAATATTCAAGACAGCCTCATTTCAGAGATGTAACAATTATTTCACTTTACAACAAAGATAAGAACAACAACAGACTTCTCATCAGAAACTTTACAAGCCAAAAGACACAGAAGTGACATCTTGGAAATACTGAAAAAAATTCAACGATTTATGACACTGAGAAATTAATGAAGAATGACACAGCCCTAAAAACAGAAAAAGCATTTGCTTAAATTCAGTAGATTACTCATTCTGGATTCAAGTTCTTAGTAAACAAAGAATAGAAGGTAATTTAGTTGATATGGTAAAGAGTCTATAAAAAATATGGAAATTGAATTTAACAGTATAATGGCAGAGAAAGTCCTTAAAATTTAAGAATGTGATAGGAATTTCTATGGCCACTACTCCTCTTCAACATTAAATTGATCCCTACAGCCAGTACAAATTAACAGCAAAAAAAAAAAAAATAACATACAGATGGGGGAAAACTATTCATATGAAAGATAATAAAAGAATGTTTACCAAAAAATTAAAGAAATATATAGAAAAAATAGAATTACACACCAAAAAACAACACATATAAAAACATCAATTAACCAGTTGTGTTCCTATATGCCAGAAACAAATTGAAAGTTCTGCTGAAAATGACATAAAACAAAAATTTCAACACCGGGCCCAAATTTAAAAAAAAATCGGTAAAATCAAAGGCCTTACCCTTAAAAATACACTACAAAAAAGAGCAAACAAATGCGGTTTTTCCCCAATGGGGAGAATGGGGCTAGCCTTCCATGCATCACTTGCTGTTGAGGTAGCTCTGTTGACTGTCCTCCTGCACTAGTGACTCTGCTGTTTTGCATTTCAGCCTCTCTGCATCAGTTTCATACTACTCTTTCCTTCTTTCTTCATCCCCCAAAACTCTCTGGAGAAGAATTAGATTGGGTTTATTATTGTCTATTAAAGGGAGTGTGCCTATTGACCAAAGATTTCCATGAGATAAGAATAATAATAGCCAGTAACATTTAATACTTTTTTTTTTTGGACAATCCCTTAAAAAACTGTTAGTTCTAGAGTTTGACTGGAGGTAAATTTATCCCCATGGTCCTCATGTCTGTGGATGTTCAGAGTGTAAATCTGGTGAGCCAGTTGGGCACCTTACAGAGCCCTGCGTGGCATAGTAGGGGGCGGTCTGGCTGGTGTTCACTCCCACCAGGCCCAGGGCTCCCAGAATCACCGTGACAAAGCTATCCAGCCAGAGCTTTGTGTCCTCCCCAAACCACAGCACCATGGATTTCAGCCGATCACGGCGTCATCTCTTTTGTCCTGATGGGCATACACAGTGCATAAATGAGTGTCCACATGACTCCAGAAAATAAAGAGGCAAACGGATGGCTCAGAGGAGCCCTTCATGGCAGACCAGCCAACTAACATGCCTCACTGAAACGTCAACCCCAGGACAAATTGAGGCCAATATGTCTCTCTTCATTAGTGGGTAGGTGACCACAAGTAGTAAGGACCCTGCGGTCAGAGCTTTACTGGAGCAATTCAGACACACACCCTACGCCAAGGTCAGCTTCCTCCGAGAAAAACTAAGGACGGAAGAGTTGAAATGTCTCCAGCGGCTCTTGGGCAATTTGCTGTTCTCGAGTTCCTTTCATCATAGTGCCGGATCCACATGCCATTAAGAGTACAGCTGGCTGCACGCATTGAACGGCTCCAGTGTCAAAAAGTGACAGCATGCACCAATCTGGAAATCCACCTGCTTCCGCTGCCAAACCAGGGCTCCAGGTGAAGGGCAGTTCCAACAGCCAGGTTCCGACAGGCTTCTCCAGCCACGTGAGGTGCAGGTAGGGCCTCAGGGCGTATGGTGCTGAGGCCACTCTGGCTACAGCGGAAATGCTGCGTGGACGCCTGCCGGGCCCAGGTGGATGGGGACGCTAATCCTCCCTGCAAGGCGCCAAGGCAGGGGGTGGCCTGGGGGGGAACCAGAGCCAAGCCCCCGCCGAAGCACACAAGAACATCAGTGGTATTACAGTGGTTGCCAGCAAAGTTTTCTTCATTTTACATAGAAGAAGTTAAAGAAAAGTGCTTGAATACTATTATAACTAAGGCATTGTACAGATTATAAATGTTACAAAAACATGATAAAAACAATTCAATTGGTTTTTAAAAATTACATGAGTGAGACAGTGGAGTCAAAGGAAGTACAATGAACTCAGAAGAAATATAGCACAGAACTCACATGACCTTATGAATTCTCTGACAACAAAAAGAAAATGGGATCAAATACGATTTAAAATGTTAATTGCAATATACAGACAGCTATAACATACAAGAAGATTTAGATTATTGTCAAAATAGACATAAATATTTGCCCTTTAAATTAATTATCAGAGGTGATTAAAATAAGGATTTGCTGAAAATCAATCCTGAAGAACTAACATATTTGTGACTATTTTATGTGAAATATTTCAAGAAAATAATTGTCCTGATATTATATATCAACTTTATATGCTCCTGAGTAACTGGTATAATTTAATAGATTACTACAACGCGATGAAACTCTGCAATGGATACTGGTTTTGTAACTCTAATTCAAGCACAATTAATTTCAAAGGTTTCTAGAATGGTAAATGTCACTAAAGTTGACACCATGGTTTATACTAATATCCGTATATATTTATACTGATAGACAATTGCTAAATACATTGTTTTAATGAATTATAGAATCTTATTTAAATGACCCTAGAAATCATCCGGTCCACATTATTACTGTGTAGACAAGGGCACTGAAGCCTGAAGAGGTGTCAAGGAGTCCTGTTGGTTTTAATAATTTAGTAGAAAAATTGGAAAGAAAAAGTGGGTGTGTTGTGTCCTGGGCTGCAGTGAACATTGTATTTGCTGCACCTAGTTTCCCTTTATTTTGAGCACAACTGTCTCATCTCAAAAGAAATGTTCAAACCCTAACTACCAGTTCCTATAAATGCAACTGTTTTTAGAAATTGGCGTTTTCAGATGTAATGAAGTTAAGATGAGGTCACACTGGCTTACTGCAATGAACCCTAATCCAATGGCTGGTGTCCTTAGAAGAAGAGGAAGATTTGAGTATAGAGACAAGCACAGAGGACAGAAAATGTGAAAGCACAGGCAGACACGTAGGGAGAAGGCCATATGAAGACAGAGGCAGAGACTGGAGTGATACATCTTCAACCAAGGAACACCAAGTATTGCAACCACTGTAAGCCAGGAGAGAGAGAAGGAACAGATTCTCCTTCACAGACTTTATAAAAGAGGCCAAAGTAAGAAAATCTCCCTTCACACACAATGTTACAGTTTTTGCTTTTTACAATCATGTATTTTTCTTAAATTAGGAGGAAAAACTGATCCAGCATATATTTGCCCAATGACTGCCTATTTCTATTGCTCTTCCTTCATTGCTGACATGATACATTCTCCTCCGGAATAATTTGTTTACAGCCGGGAGAACTTCCTTTACCCTTCCACCAGGTATTCTCCATTTATCTGCAGAGAATACGTTCCAAGTCCCTCAGCAAATGCTTGAACCCTCAGATAGTACTAAATCCTCTATATTTCTTTGCAGTTTGAGTTGCAATAGCAAAGCTGGCAAATTTCTCCTCCCATCTCCACAATTTCATGTGTAAAAGGTTTGTTCTTACCCTAAGTATCTGCAACTTCAGTGTATTTTCTTTCTTTCCTTTTTTTTTTTTTTTTTGCCTTGTTAAATTGAGAACTTTCATTTTTTAACTTAAAGGAATCACTTCACGGCTCTTCTTTGCATACCCAACCTGCCCACTTCACACTTCTTGCACTTTGGGACCACTATGAAATTAAATAAGAGTTCTGTGGGCACAAGCACTGCATTGCCATGACAGTGTAACTGATAAAACAGATGGTTACTCAGCAACTAATGGGCAGCCAGCATGGACATGGTGGGGATGTTGGACACACAGATGAATTAAGTCCCTGGCTGAAGAGGTCATCATGCTACTCACAATAGTGTGCAACTTAAAACTGAAACTACAGAAATGTGACCTTAATATTTCATAATCCATTCTTTATTGTTAACCTACCTGCAATAATTCAAGTGAGTTTCTTTCTTCAAAAGTTGTATAGCATTTTGTTTTGTTTTGTTAACTCTTTTTAATGAACTCTAAGTGTTTAAAACTATGTTTTATAAATGTCTTCTATTTGATGCATTGAGGTTACTTACATTTAAAGTAATTACTGGTATGCTGATGATTAAATTTGCCACATTATTGTCTATTTGGGGAAGGACATTCCTTCTGTGGTTGGTGCTGCTGTTGCTGATACTGTTGTTTCTGTTCCTCCATTTCCTCTTTTTTGTTTTTCTTTATCCACTTATCTTCTGATGGACATTTAACATTGTTTCCACATCTTGTCAATTGATATTTCTATTGCAAGATAATGTTTCCGGCAGGGCTCGTGGCTCAAGCCTGTAATCCCAGCACATTGGGAGGCCGAGGTGAGAGGATTGCCTGAGACCAGGGGTTCGAGACCAGCCTGGGCAACTTGGTGAGACCTTGTCTCTAAAATAAATCAAAAATTAGCCAGCGTGGTGGTGTAGTGCCTGTAGTTCCAGCTACTTGTAAGGCTGAGGCAGAAGGATCACCTGAACCCAGCAGGTCGAGGCTGCAGTGGCCATGAGCATGCCACTGCACTCCAGTCTGAACAACAGAGTGAGACTCCAACTCAAAAAAAAAAATTCAATTTTTTTGTATGCATGTGGATATCCAGTTTTTCCAACACTATTTGTTAAACAGACTGTCTTTCCCTCACTCTGTATTCTAGGCATCCTTATTGATTATTAGTTGACCACATATGCATAGATTGTGTTCCACTGGTGTACATGCATGTCTGTATGCTCATGCCATACTGTTTTATTTACATTTACATTTTTATTTACAACCACAGAAGGAATGTTTTATTTACTGTAGCTTTGTAGCTTTCAGGAAGTATGATGTCTCCAGCTTTGTTCTTTTTCTCAAGGTTGTTTTGGCATTCATGTTCACCTGTTCTCTATGTAGATTTATTTCATTTATTCCTGTAAAAAATAATGCCTCCTAGGTTTTGCTTCAGATGGTACTTATATGTAGATTGCTTTGGGTACTACAGATGTTTTAACAATATTAAGTCTTGTAATTTTTGAGCAGGATTCCCTTCCATTTGTTTGTGTCTTACTCATTTTATTCAAAATTTTGTACTGTTCATTGTATAATTCTTCCACTTCCTTAGTTTATTCCTAAGTATTCTATTCCTTTTAGTGTTATTGAAAATGAGATTCAGACAGGCTTGGTGGCTCTGCCTGTAATCCCAGCACTTTGGGAGGCTGAGGCGAGTAGATTGCCTGAGCCCATGGGTTCGAGACCAGCCCAGGCAACTTGGCAAGACCTTGTCTCTACAATAAAATTTAAAAATTAGCCGGGGTGGTAGTGCATGCCTGTAATTCCACCTGCTTGGAAGGCTGAGGTGGAAAGATTGCCGGAACCCAGCAGGTCAATGCTGGGGTGGCCATGAGCGTGCCCCTGCACCCCAGCCTGTGCGACAGAGTGAGACTCCAACTCAAAAGAAAAAAAAAAAGAAAAGATTGTTTTCTAATTTCATTTTCAAGTTTTTGTGTATAGAAATACATCTGATTTTTGTATGTTTATTGAGTGTCTTGTAAC